>RJWJ010008767.1:0-52363 GCA_004363605.1 Indri indri
GGAGGAGGGTCCAGCCCAGGCTGCAGAGGCTGCTCGGGTGGTGCTGCAGAGAGACAGCAAGGGTGGGAAGGGAGGAGAGGGGAAAACAGGAAGGAACAGAATGGCAACTCCATGGGGGCAACTGTCTAGCTTGTTCTCAGCTCCTGGAATAGTGTGCGGCACACAATGGGTGCTCCATAAATGTTTGTTGGATGAATGAATGAAGGTACAGACACCCACTGAGCCTACTGGCTACCATGCACAGAGCTGGTCTCTGTACTCTGGAAGCCTAGTTGTGTCCATTGTATAGATGAGGAAACTGAAGCTCAGAGACTGATGTGACTCCCCAAGGATGCAGACCAGTAGGCTTAGTCCTGGTTTCTGCTCCCATAGGAGCTGGCTTTGGGTGTGGGCAGTGTGAGCGCTCGTGGGCGAGGTCCTGGCCAGCCACAGGGTGTGTGGGGTCTGTCCACCCCTTGTCCTCACCATAACAGCAATTTGCCAGCCAGCCCTTTCATCAAGGGGCCCCAAGGACTGGCTCTTACTCTCATTAGGATGACGACAGCAGCCAACGGGGTCATTAGCTCCACATGCTGTTTTGCTCCAGAGGAAAGGCCTGGGGCTGGAGGCCAAGACCCTGGCACACTGGCACCCGGGTTCTGCAGAGGGGATGGGGAGCGTGGCCAAGGCTTGGGGAGGGGGCTGACAAGCGCTGCAGAGAAGCTCCAGTTCTGCCCTGTTCCCAGCACCCCCCGCAGCCTCACCATGTGACCGGAGGGCCAGTTCATCCCTCAACTGGGCCTCAGTTTCCCCTCTACACAGTAGGATGAGCCCTGGGGTCTGCTATGCCAGGACAGTCAAACAGTGCCTTGGCAGACCCCACCAGGGCATCCTCTGTTGGCCTCCTCTGCCCAGCCCTGAGGGCCAAGGTCAGCCGTGAGCTCCCAGTCTCAGGGACTCTTCTCCCCAGCTGGGCCCCACCTGCCAGACCTCTGTCCTCCTCCTCCTCACTGCCTGGGCCAGCTCTGCCTGGGAGAGCATGAGGGAGGCAGGTTAGAGCTGGGGGTGATTGAGGGCTCCCCTACACCCATCGCCTCACTCTGGCCTGGGCTCTGGGGCACCGACCCTGTGCGGCGACGCTGGAGCTGGCTCAGCTCCCTGGGACCCAGGACGCCTCCTCCTTCCTGGGCAGATAAGCGCTAATTATGGCCTCTGCCGATTCTATCATCCACCCTGGATGGGATTCCACAGGCTCAGACTGAGATCCGGTGGGGCAGGCAGGGCCGGGCCACTGGGTGCAACAGTCGCAGTGCCGGGCAGAGCACCCCTGTCCAGCTACCACGGAGAGGTAGGGAATCCGAGTCCCACAAAGGACACGGACAAACCCAAGGTCACACATGTGGCATAGATAGGACTGGAACACAGATCTGAGAGCTGAGAGCAGCTCAAAGTGACAGTCCTCACCCTCAACATCTGACCAAGGGCAACAGCAGTGAACTCCACTCTGAGCTGCACATCACTTTACAGTTTATAAGCCCATTCCTGTGGCTCCATGGCCTGGAGTCAAAGTAATCATGGCTGCTGCAGAGCCCGGGAAATGAGACCCAGAGAGAGAGGACCAGGACTCAGGTCCCCTGACCCACCAGCCCTGTAGTCTCACTGGGCCACCGGGAAAGCCGTGTTGTTTTATGTAGACGCAGAGTCTGCCCAGCAGACATGCAGGGGCGTGGGCAGCAGGAGGCCCGTGGGGTGGGGTGGCCACTATCTGGACTTGGAGGCGGAGGCAGAGTTCAACTCCAGTGCCACCTGAGGCCCCTCCCCACCTGCAGCAGGTCACTTCCCTTGGGACCTCGGCAGGGAGAGCAGGCTGGCAGTACTCCTGATGGCCCCACTAACCCACTCCCTCACTTTGCAGTCGCCCCGGGCCTGCTTTGCCCAGGCCCAGTTTGACTTCCTGGCCCAGGACCCCTCACAGCTCAGCTTCTGCCGTGGGGATATCATCGAGGTCCTGGAGCGTCGAGACCCCCACTGGTGGCGGGGCCGATCCTGCGGGCGCGTGGGCTTCTTCCCGCGGAGCTACGTGCAGACTGTGCACATGTGACCGGCAGGCAGGCAGAGCTGACGGCCAATCTGGCCAACGGGCTGTTCCACAGGAACTGCAGTCCAGAGAGAGGACATGGACACCCCACCCTGTGTCACACAGGGCTCAGCAGAAGGCCTTGGAATGAACATGGGCTCCTAACTGCCTCCAGCCACTTTGCACAAACGGGGATGGCCCCCAGTGCCCCAGAACTAGAGCTGTGTTTAGTGATGGCCCCGTGAGGGTGGCTCCCAGGGCTTCCCACCTGGCCGCTTCCCACTGGTCGCCAGTGGTGTGATGTCACGGGGCGGGGTCTGCAAAGGGCCCACCGCCTCCTCCTGTCAATGGCCCCATCCTCCTCTTGGAGGGTTGAGGACTCCGAGGTTGCACCCACTGGGGGCTCAGCCCAAGGAACCCATGGGCTATTAGGGAGGGGGCTCTGCCCCTAGGGGCAGGCTGCACACCTGTTGACCTGGACTCCTTGGACAGAGTCCAGGTGGGCACCAACTTTTCCGCAGCTCCATGACTTTGGGGTCCACCTGGGGCCTCCAGCATCTCCATGCCCACCACGGACACTTTGGAGAGGGGCTGGATAGGGGCCCTGAGACCCTGAGGAAGGGGCAGGCAGTGGGGGCCATGAGGGCAGCACTCCTCTCCTACTGGCGCTCCAAGAGGCAAGCCCCAGGCCCAGCCCCATGGGAGACCGAGGCCGTGCTGGTGGCTCAGGCCCAGGTTCTGCCCAAAGTAGGGCCCAGGGGAGCTGGGGGAGGCCAACAAACCTACAGGAAGATGGGAGTTGGAACCAGAGCTGAGATTTAGAGATCCAGCAGGACCCAGAATGGGGCGGGCAGCCTAGGTAGGGCCCAGCCCCTACCTGAGAAAAGGAAGGACGTCCAGGCGGGAGGTGCAACCAGCGCGGGGCGCTGAGCCGCGCCTGCCCGGAGCCTGGGTGCCTGCAGGAGCAGGACAAGCAAGGTGGCGCTTGGAAAGGCTTCGGACGCCAGGCTGATGGTGGAGGGGAGGTGGGCGGGCAGGGAGGGACAGGAGGCCCCCTCTGGCACTTGGGCGCAGGTGGGACGGAGGGAGGGCCCTGTGCTGCAGACACGTGTGGGCCCAGGACCCTCAGAGCCCTGAGCTCTGGCAAATCATGCCGCTCCTGACCTGGGCCTGTGTAGTCAAAACAAAAACAATAAAACCAATATAAGGATGTCCATCAGAAATCTAATTTTCTTTCCAATTATGACAACTTTGGTGCTATTTTTGAAATACCACCATTTTCCCCCCATTTCCCCCTGGTTTTTCTGGGCTCCTGCTTTGCTGGCTAGGCCAGTCCCTGGGCACTGACCACACGTAGCTGTGAGGAGAGCCTGCCCCTCTCTGGGCCTCGGTGTCCCCGTTAGGAAAAAGAGGTAGACCGGAGGACTCAGGCTCCTGCTTGCTGCCCTCGGTGGCAGTGTCAGGCAAAGTAGGCGTAGAAGAAGATGTTGACGCACATGAGCAGGATGGCGTTGAAGCCAGAGACACGGGCCCGGAACGTGTATTTCTGGGGCGTTTGGCCATCACCTGGAGGGAGTTGGCGAGGGAGAGAGGGACCGATGAGGGACAGGCCACACCGGCACCCTTGCCCCAGCCTCAGGGTGGGGATTTAGCGGGAAGGCCCAGGGTCCCCCACTTACCTGCTTTGGCTCCCAAGGACAGGTCCTGAGCCAGGGTCCACCAGGTAAGGTTCTCGATCTGCAAGGAAGGAGTAGGGAGGCAGGAGGGGGTGTGGCCTTTGTCCCAGAAAGGAGCAGGGGTCAGTGACGGAAAGATGGCAGCGGAACTCAAAAAGGGATGGGATCAGGGCCAGCCAGGGTCAGGGGGTCGAGGGCTAGATAATTCTTGAGTCAGAGAGGGCCAGGGATCAGAGTGGGAGACGGTCAGAAATTGTGAGGGGTCAGGGTCAGGGCAGGCTCCCGGCCACCACGATCGCGCCGCTGAGCACAAAGAGGACAGCGGCGAAGTGCAGGTAGTGGATGCTCTCCAGGACGGCTGGCTGCGTGTCTGGCTCGCCGCACGGCGGGGCCGGGTGCAGGAATTCCAGGACCAGCCTCGTGGCCCCCACCACCAGCCCCACAGTCAGGCCCCAGAAGGCCCCCTGGGAGCAGGGAGGCAGGGCGTGTGGGGCTGTGGGAGGGACACCGAGCCCCCCAGACACACGCACGGGCCACGGGGAGACGTGGACGAGCTGCAGCACATCTGCAGCCCACCCTGCGTCCCTCCCTGCCCACCCACCTGCTCATTGGCGCGCCGCCAGAAGACGCCCAGGATGAAGACTGCAGTAATCGGGGGCACCAGGGAGCTGGTCACCGACTGCATGTAGGTGAAGAGCTGCCCGCTGTTGGAGCCCTGCAGCACGGGGATCCAGGCCACGCTCACGCCAATGAGCACCACGATGGCCAGCCTGCAGCGGGCCGCGGGCCGCTGTCATCCCCCAGACCGCTCCTCAGCCCTCCCCCACCTCCCCCGTCACTGGGACTTGCTCTCCAATCTGTCCGCTGCAGCCCCAGCCTCCTCCCTGGCCCCTGGTCCAAGCCACCAGTGACCTGGCTAGTGCTGTCCTGCTCCAAACCCTTCCACAGCTCCCTGCCGCCTGCAGGACAGCCCCCGACTCTCAGTGCTATCTGCTCCCTGCCATCCCTGGGGCCCCAGTGAGTCAATCCTTGAAGTCCTCCACGGCCACCCAGGCTTCAGTTGTCTCTCCTCGAAGGCACTTGTCCCAGCTGCTGCATGCACATTTATTTGGGTGTTGACCTGTTTGCTACGTGTCCCACCTCCTGACTGGAAGCACGAGGAGGGCAGGAGCCTCTAGGTCACTGCTGGTCTCCCAGCACACTAAACATCTGGTGATGGCAGGAGTGACCCACTGCCCTCCAGTCTGGGCCGACGGACCTCCTGGCAGTTCTTTGAACACTGAGCTTTATTTCCCACTGCCCATCCTCGGCAGCGGCCCCCGACCCGCAGCCCTTTGCCGTTGACTCACACCCGTTACAGGGCAGCCTCCCTCCCAAGGGTGCAAGTGTTGGAGCCTGGACTCCTCAGCCATGAAGCCTGAGCCTTTCTGCGCCAGCGGGAGCCCCTCCCCCGCCCTCCCTGCACCCAGTCCTCCTGTCCGCTTCTGTCTGCCCCTGCCCTGGGCCGAGAGTGCTTCCACAGCAGGGACATGCTCCATTTGTTCACTCAACAAACCACTCATGAGGTGCCCACCTGGGGTCAGGGCACTGTGCTAGGAGCCCTGACTCGGTGATGGAAAGGCCCTGGGGCCTGCCCAGCACTCAGAGTCCAGCAAAGAAAACAGATGAGCCTGTCACCTGTACTCAGGGCAGGGCTGAGGGAGCTGAAAAAACATCCGTCTAGGAGGGCTTCTAGGAGGAGGGGTCCCCAGAGCCTTGAAGGGGCGTGGGACTCAGCTAAGGGGACAGGGCTGGGGTGAGGTATCCATCTGCTAGCCCTGGCTGAGCGTCCCTCACCCCCAAGGTGGGAGGTGGGTGAGATGCGCTGGAACCCTTGCCGGGCCAGCATGGGTGACGGAGGCTGTGTGTGCAGCTGGGTGGGTCCTCCCCCTGCCTGCCTGCCCGCCTTTCCTCCCTTCCAGGCCTGAGGGAGAGGGTGGAGGAAGGAGGTGCCACCTTGATTAAGGCTAATTAACCCTTAGCCTGGCGGGGCGCTGCGCTCATCAAAGGCACAGGCGGGCTTCCATTAACACCTGCCACCCCACCCTCTGCACATGGGCTCCCGCCGCCCAACGCCAGACTCCCCAGCGGTGAGCCAGGGCCGCGGCCTCTCTAGCCAGGCCTGGACCAGGCCCTCACCTTACGCTATTCCGACGCAGCTGCCTCCAGGCCGCCACAGGCCCCAAACCCAGAGGCTGCACCTCTGCCCGAGATGCCCTTCTCAGCCCCTCCCAGCAAGCCCCCTCATCCTCGAGAAGCTGATGCGCCCACCGCTCCCACACCGCCGTCAGGTTGGACGGCCCCCGCCCGCATCTCCCAGGGCTGCGGTCACAGGGGAGCCCCTCAGGGAGGGGTCTGAGATTGCTCTGCATCCTGCACGCGGCCAGCTCTGCAGGGCACGGGGTCCTTGGGCCCCACCCGTGGACTGAACAGCAGAGAAGGCAGATAGGAGGGGACAGCGTGGGAGGGGAGGGAAGAGACAGAGGATGGGGCGTGGGGGCTTGGGGCAAGCAAAGACACAGCCCGTCACGGCTGCCCCCGCCTATGACAGCTCCCACAGCCCCCTCAGCCTGACCCCGTCAGGGTCACCGGCCTCCTCCTGTGGCCTCTGAGCTCTGCTCCGTTGCCCCTTCTCTGCGAGTCCCCTGTCTCCATGATCGAGCCTCAGATCCTACCACCCGCCCTACCAGAGACCCCCGATCCCACGGGGCCGTGGAAATATGGCTCGAACGACGGTGTTCTAGGCAGGAGGAGGCTGAAATGGCTCTGAGCAGCTGGAGATGTCGCAGGCTTCCCAGCACTTCATGAGGGGAGGAGGGCAGAGCTGACCAGCCTGACACCCGGCATGGGGCCCTTTCTGATCCTTTGAATCGGCTGCTGACAGAACTTGGGCCCAGAGAGGGTGAGCCACCTGCCCAGTATCACACAGCCCTGTGCCCTGCTCCACAGGGAGGCTGAACACCAGGATGGCAGGGCAGGTGGGGGTGGGAGGGGGCACTGACTTGGCAGAAAAGGCGGGAAGGAGGTCGAGGGCCCAGCGGCTGGGCAGGTGATCTGCACGGAGCAGAGGCCTGGTGGGAGCAGGGAAGAAGCCTGCTTCTGAAGAGTCTGGGAAGTAGTAGGCAGGGGACATGAGGGCCACTAGGCAGGTGCAGAGGCTACCAGTGTCCCAGGCCAGAGGGCCAAGGCACACGCTGGGTACAGGAGGGGACCAGGTCCCAGTTCCCAGGATGCTGGCACAGGGAGGGGCTTGGAGTGGGGTTTGTCCGCAGGGCAGATGCTGTGGTCAGGGCCTCTCCCAGGCCGCACGGCCACTCAGGAGAGGCAGGGAAACCAGAGCAAAGAGGTGGCCAAGCGGCCAAGTGCCCAGGACGCACCAGTGTGGAAGCTTCCTGCCTGGTGAGAGGCGAGAGGCTCCTTGTTTTGGCGGAGCCTGCGGGCCTGCCGATGAGCTCACACGCACACGCCATCGGGCGTGTCCCAACAGGGCCCTTCTGACAGAAGCTCGGCTGTTTTGCATCGCTGGGGCAACTGCCTGGAGCTCTGGCGGAGACCCTACCCCAGGGACAGGACCCTGGGCAGAGGGTGCTCTGTTGGCCAAGCTAAGCACCAGAAGGCTGGGTCCCTCAGCCAGCAGAGAGGGACCCACATGGCCCAGAGGGAGACGAGAGCGGGGGACAGGACAGGTGGGACAAGGGGTGGGAGAGGGCCCAAGTAGACAGACGTGGGCATACACTCAGAGATACCAGCCTTCATCATCCATGGAGTTTACCCCATGGGACTCCTGGGTGCCTGGCTGGGCATGGGATAGAGGGATGGGCCAGACACAGCCCCCGTCCTTCAGGAGTGCCCAGGCCCCTGGGCGGGGAGTGGTGTCAGGGAGACCAGCTGGATATAATGGCCACATGTGCTGCGGGAGGAATCTGGCAAGAGTCCCCTGGGGGCACAGGGGGGAGGGGGCTCATTCCCTCGTTCAGGGTATCAGGGAAGACTGCATGGAGGAGGGGATGCTGGGTGGAGTCAGGAAAGATCAGGAGGAGTCATTGAGGTAAGGAGGGGACGAGCAGGGCTAGGAGAGCAGGAGCTCAGTGGGACCAGGGCCCCCCAGACCAGGGGACTGCTGCAGCCCAAGGGTGGCCAGTCTCCAGTGCTGGCTTGGAGCCCACTTTGGGGTGACTGGGAGCCATCAGGAGGGCTGGGGGCTCAGGTCTGGGGGAGACAGAGAGGTCTCTGGTACAGCTGGGGCAGGGGGGGCTGTTTCCACAGAGGGATCCGGCTCGGGTTGAGAGATGCACCCAGATGAGGGCTGCGACCATGAAGGGCGGACAGGTACTTTGGCCTCTTCCCTCCCCTCCTTCTTGGCATCTGCCATTCTCCCTCAGCCCACCTGTGGTGGGACCTCGTGGGTGGTCACGTGGCTGGGGTGCTCCCCAGTGCCCCAGCACCCCCTCAACCGTACCGTCCCACAAGCAGCAGCTCCCGCTCCCCAGCACGGGGCCGCAGCCGCCTCCAGATGTCCATGGTGAAGGGCGTGCTGCTACTGTTAAAGATGGAGGTCAGCGGCGACATGAGCGCGGCCATCATCACTGCAATCATCAGCCCTCGAAGACCTGGGGTCAGGGAGGGGGCTTGCTGTGACCCTGCCTGGCCCTCACCCTGGCCCTGGGGCCCCTCCTGCGTGGGCCTTACTGCCTGAGGCCCCACGGCCATTCACAAGTCCCTGGGGGCAGAGAGCTGGGAGGGAGAGAGGCTGAGGATGTCTGAGGTGAGCAAGACCCAAAAGTAGGCTGGGGGTCTGGGTGTGGGGGGCTCAAGCCAGCACTTTGGGAGGCAGAGGCAGGAGGATCAATGGAGGCCAGGAGGTCGAGACCAGCCTGGGCAACATAGCAAGACCGCGTCTCTACAAAAAATAAAATTAGCTGGGCATGGCATCTGTAGACCCAGTTACTCTGGAGGCTGAGGCAGGAGGATCACTCGAGCCCAGGGGTTCGAGGCTGCAGCGAGCTGTGATTGCACCACTGCACTCCAGCCTGGGTGACAGAGACCTCATATCTAAAAAATAAAAAACAAAAATAAATAAATAATAGGCCAGGGAGGCCAAGGACAACCCATGGGTACGTGTGAACTTGCTGCCTGAGCCTACAGCTTGCTGGCAATGCTAATCCCGACTGTAATTCCTGGTGTTGTGGACGCTGTGATCGGCGGAGCCTGGCAGTTGACAAGGCACTTTCACACCCATGACTTCATTCACGGGAAGGATTATTACCCGTTTGACAGATGAGGAAATGGAAGCTCAGAGAAGGGAAGAGAGTTGCCCAGGGACTCACAGCGGGCCAGAGGCAGAACCTCTGGGTGGGGTGGGGGTGGTGAGGAAGGCTTGGGGCGGGACCCTCTGCTTGGAGGTCACACCCTGGGCAGGGCTCATGTCTCACCCCAGCCTGCAGTGGCCCAGTTTGGAACTTCCCACCATTTCCTGTGCATGACAGGACCCAGCAGGCACAGTGGATCTTTCTGGTTGGTGCTATCGTTCCCCAGAAGGGGAGAAAAATCCGCTCCCACTATTGCCTGAGAGCGAGTGAGGGCCCTGTCCGGGGGAAAGGGCCGTCTGTGCAAAGCTGTCTGGGGGTCGTAGGCTCAAGAGGGAGACCCCTAAAGAGGTGGAAGGATGCTTGACTGCCAACTCCCAGCTGTGTGGCTTCAGGCTGGTCACCTCCACTCTCTGGGCATTGGTCCGAGTCTGTCTCCAAGGACTTTTGCAAGTTTTCATCAAGTGTTTAAGCACCTCCTTCACCTCTGCAAACTCCCTGCCCATCTGTCCTCCACCCCTTGTCCTGGGATAAGCCTGACATGGGCCCCCTCCCCTGAGGGCTCAGGCTTAGGGGTGCCATTTTTGTCCACAGGGGTGGGGGGTGGGGGTGGGGTGGTTAGGGCGTCCCCTCCCCGAGAGCAGAAGGGGACGGCAAAACCAGAGTCTGGGTGGGAACCCACAGGGGTCCATCCTTGCCCGGTAGTTTTCCTATGTTCAATCCCAGCAACGACGCTGAGGGTGGGGGAGTAGATGCCATCGTCTCCAATTTACAAATGAGGGCACGGAGGCTTCTAGCAGGTAAGTGACATGCCCCACATCTCTTGGCCAGCAAGTGGCAGAGGCAAGATCCCAGGTCTGTGCACTCACTTCCGTTGGGCCTGGGCTCTGCAGGAGGGAGGGAAGGAGGGGAGGGAAGAGTGGGTGGGGCTCACCTGAGGGACCAGGAAGCTTCTAGGGAGGGGGCCAGAGGGAGAGGGGCCAGGGAAAACTCAAGCCCCTGAGCATTCTGAGATGAAAGGCTCTGGCTGCAAAGGGCTCAGAAAGCTGTCTCCTCTTTTTGCTTAGAGTGGGACCTCCCCACCCTTTGCTATGTTGTTTTTACTTACACGCCTCCTGTGTTGGGGAACTCACCACCCTGTATCAGACTGGCAGGGCTGCTCCTGCCATGAGAAACACGGAAAAAGCCAAAACCTGCCCCGTAGTTCTCCCTGTGGGCCCGCAGTGTCTCTGGAGGACACAGAGGATGGGGTTCATGCCTGCAGGGATGGGGGACGGGGACCCTGAGCTCCTGGTCCTGGCAGAGTAAGCAGCGGACTTGGGTTTGTGCCTCAGTCACTCCCTAACCTCATACAAGTCACCTTCCCCTCTCTGTGCCTCAATTTCCCCATTTGTAAAATGGAGCCAATACCCTACCTCGGAGCATTTAAGGAGAAGCTGTTTTGTACGAGGGCCTGGCACGCAGCAGACATGGAAGAAGAGAAAGTAGGCGACCTTTCTGGAGAGATGGTGTAGTATGGGATAAGAGGACAAGGTCTGCAGGCAGATTAATTGGGTTCAAATCCCACCTTGCAGCTTACTTGCCGTACGACCTTGGCCAGGTCACTTAACCTCTCCGGGTCTCAGTTTCCCTCCTGTAAAATGGGGATGACACTAAAAGCATGTAGGGCTCCCGACTAAGAGGAAGCCGGTGCATCGCGTGGGAAGCCCTTGGGACGGTCCTGGCACGCGGTGGGTGTATGACTGTTTTCTACCATGGGTGCTTCTCCTCTCTTCCCCTAGGAGCAGAACATCTCACTGGATGTCACGTTGGATCCAGAGTGGCCCCCACTGCCCCCCCCAGGGCCTGCCACCCTCACCGGGCCCCAGGTTCCACCCCTGCCCCATGCCCGCCCAGACCCCTACCCACCCAGCCTCACCTGTGGGCATCAGCTCCATGACCAGCTTGGGGTAGGCGATGTTGGAGCAGCCAACCTCGGCCTGCAGGCCCGCTGGCACTCGGACGGCACCACGCAGCCCACGTCATCTGCGAGAGAGGGATGCTCGGTGCCTCTCCCCATAGACGCGGGCACCTGGTGTGGGCCAGACCCAGCTGGGGCGGAGCCCGTCCCCACGGTACTGCCTGGACGGCGCCTCCAGTCCGAGCCATGAGGAGGGGTTGGCCTCTGGAAACTCTTCTGGCTCCAACAGCCCCGACTCTTTTCCCACCCCACCCTCCATCATGACCCCTTCTCCCTGTCCCCCCACATCCCCAGGCCAGGGGCTCTGCTGCGGTGTGGCCCTGACCATGTCAGCAGCTGGTCATAGAGCCTATCTGGGGTGGCAGTCTCCCCACTCACCGTCCCAGCCATTCTGGCCTCTGTGTCACCACCTGCAGCTCGTGGGTGAGAGCCCCGGTGCCACCAGCAAGGCCTGCCTGCTTAAGCTTGCCCACTGTAGGCGTGGGTCACTGTCCCCCAATCCTGGGGTCAGAGCTTCAGGCCAGGCCATTTCCTGAGCCAATGCCCAGAACTCTCCAGTCGCTCAGCTTCTCAGTGATCTGTAAGACCCTCCATGATCCAGACCCGCCCCCCAGTCATGCTATCTTGCTCCCCTCACCCCACCCCTGCCGCAGCCACACAGGCCTTCCCCGGGCTGCCTCCTCCCCCTCCCCTGCTCTCCATCTGGCCCCTCTCCCCACATCATTTTTTTCCTTCATTCCTTGTCATCCCTGGGGTGTTTACTGGGTTCTTGCCTCTTCCCTATGGTGGGGAGCCCCGTGAGGATGGGGACTTTGCCATGAGCTGTCTCCATGGCTGGGGCACTACACACCAGTCATCCCCTGAATGAATGAATGAATGAATGAATGAATTTCCTGGGCTTGGGCCAGACCTGGACTGAACCGTAACTGCAGGCGTCCTGGCCCCCAGCCTTGTGTGGGGCAGAACCCCGACCCTGTGCCCGTGGCCACTTCGCTCTGCAGGGCTCTGCTCCAGGCAGTCTCAGGTCGGCTTTGCCTTGCTCACCAGCAAAACGCAGCCGGAGGGAGTCGACTGACCCCACGTTCACTTTTGCTCCCATAAAATATTTTCTAAAAACCTTTGGCCCCTGCCCCCAGGTGTTTTCAGCAGGGCCCACACAGCGCAGAGCAAACCAGGAGACCGGCGACTGTGCGGGGGTCAGAGACAGAAGCCAGGGGACCGCGTGCAGAGGGGACAGGAAGGGGAGCCTCTTCAGGTGCGGTGGCCTGTGGGAGGCCGGTAAAGTCACAACAAGGCGTTTCTGTGACTCGGTGCTCCCTGTGCAGACCACCCCTTCCAAACGCCCCTTCTGAAAGGTCCCGCTGCAGACGCCCAGCCACGGGGGAGGGTGGGTCTCAGAGCCCTTCCCCTGGCCACCCCCACCACCCCCCGAATGCCCACATCCCAGTCTCCAGCCCAGCCTCTCTGAGCCCCACTGGACACCTGGTGTGGGCCATCCCCCAGGCCCACCTCCCCCCAGTGTTTCCTCCCCACCTGCCAGCCCCAGGCCCTTGGCTGCTCCTGCCTCTCCTCTGTGGCCCGCCCTGCCCTCGCTGCAAGCCCCTCACCAGCCCTTCGAAATCAGCTCTTATCGTACCACCTGCTTCTGAGGATCCTCCTCCCCACCTGCCACCCCAGGAGCCTGTGGCATCCTGGGAATTAAAGTCCTTTCTATGGCATTCAAGGCCCTTGACAACTGGTCCCAGAACCTCCCATCCCAGCACTGAGCGCCAGCCGCCCTGACCTGCTTGCATTTTCTCACACACACCCAGGCTGCGACGCAGACGCCCTGTCCACTTCACCCCCACCCCCACCCTGTCTGCCTCCTGCTTCCAGGCCCATGCGAAGGGCTTGTCCGCTGAGGCCTTCCCTGGCTCTCCCCCAGGCAGTAGCAGCTTCCTCCCCAGGGCTCCTAAGGCCAAAGATTGAATCACAGTTGTTTGTTTACATAGTCTACCTTCTCCACCAGAACAGGAGCTCCCCAAGGGCAGACACTGGGTTTGAATCATCTCCAAGTCCCAGGTATCGCCCAGCTGAATGAACGAATGAGGAAGTGAATGAATGGTGGGGAGTAGGGAGGAAAGGCACGGGGGAGAGGCGGAGACGAAGAAAGGATCCTAGAAAGAGCCATGGAGGAGTTCAGGCACCATCCGATCCAGCTGCCCCTACCCTACCACCTCCACCCCCACTGGTTTTGCAGGACCAGAAAGAACATAACTTGCCTGGGACACGCAGCAGACCCAGGACAGAGCCCGGGGCCCCATGACAGGACCCTGACGCCACGAGGGTCCAGGATTCAGAGGGCAGGTGATGGGCTCTGAGCCTGCGTCAGCCGACTCTGGCACTTGGAGGGCCCAGCCCTCCTGGGAGGGCCAGGTGAGGTGTCGCAGCCACATAATGGCTCAGAAAGCAGAGCCGGGAGATTCTTCCCAAGTTTGTTCAGCCCACTCCAGGCTGCCGGCATGGGGTACCGCCTCCGGCACCACTGGTTCAGCCGAGTGTTTGTGCTGAACAGCAAGAAAGAACAACCTCTCCTGCATGAGAACAGCGGTGGCAGGGTCGCCATCGAAACACAGTCCCCCGGTGTGCCAGCTGCAGGGTGGCAGCGCGGGCCAGTGAGAGTGGGGGAACCAGGCGGGGGTTGCGGAGCGTCAGCTTCGGCACGCCTGGGTGCTCCCGCGGGTTCCACTTCGCCTGGGCCGCACCAGAAGCCTGGGAGCTGCCCGTCTCCTTGCCCTGTGCCCTCCCTCTTCACAGCCGATGCCAAGTCCTGCTTGGTTATGGGGGAACCGCACCACCTCCTCACTGCCCCCTGCCCACCTCGGCTGCAAGCAAGCAAAGGGAACCTCCGAAACCACCAGTCTGCCCACATTCCTCCCTGCTCACAGCCCTCTGTGGTTCTCCGACCCCTGCAGGGGGATCGTGGGCTCCAATCAAGGCTCTCCGCCAGCTTGGCCACCCTCACCCCCACTAATTTCACCCAGGCTTCTGCACCCCAGGCTCTCTTGGACACCTCTGTGTCTGTGTTTGCTGCTCCCTCTCCTTGAATACCCTTCCCTCCTCATAAACCAAGGGGCCCATCCTCATTGCTCGTGCTCATGACGGATGTCTGGGCCCCCGGTTTCAGGGCAACGTCCTCCATGGCACCAATAACTCCATGACCTGTGTCTGTCCTGCCTCCCCACCAGACTATGACGACGCGACCTTAGGGAGAAGCCTAGGCCCCAACAGTCTCTGCCAGTGTTTGTTGACTGACTGAATGATCCTCTCTGAAGGAGGCCACAGTATGTTAAGGGGTAATGAAGGTGTTCCCTACTCCCCAACCAGGCCTGGCCCACCCCTGGGAGCCAGCCCAGACACTGCCATTGCTATAGGAGAAGGAGAAAGGCTCACAGACCTGGGTTCGAGTCTAGCTCTCCCAATCCTTTGCTGCGTGATCCCGAGTGATTACTTAAAGTCTCTGAGGCTATTTCCTTCTCTGTAAAAACCCTTCTGGGGACATCTATAGGCCAAAAACCTACCCTCAATCTAAACTACACACTTTATATAAAATTAACTCAAAATAGATCACATGGCTGGTCCCAGTGCAGGGGTGTTTACAACTAATTGGTCACAACCAGTTACTGATTCCTTTGTTCCTTCTCCATGCCCGCTGCTTCACTTGACTAGCCTAAAAAAATAAAAATAAAAATAATTTTTAAAAACCTAGCCTAAAAAAAGAAAATAAATTAACAAAAACCAAAATAGATCACAGATTTAAATGTAAAACGTAAAATATAAAAAAACTATCAAACTTTTGGGGAAAAAATAGGAGAAAATCTTCAGGACCTGGGTCTAGGCTGTGAAAGTTGATCTTACAAATTGGGCCATTTTTATCACACCCAACTAAAACAGAGTCAAAAGGTTGGGGGAGCAGATGGGGGACGTAACATTGCCGAGAGAATGTGGTTCTCTGTGTGCCTGGCTGCTGAAACTGCCTGCTGTAACCTGAAACCAGTTTTATCTACGGCTGCTGAGATAACTTGCTACAACTCTAGGACTGCTTTTGCCCACTGCCATCACTGACCAGTCAGAACTTTCCAGCTCCCCAACCCTTACTAGTGCCAATGAACTTTCTCAAAGAGCAGTATGCAACGTTTCTGCTTTTTATAAAACCCCTAACCTTCTCTGTGTTCTTCGGACATACCAAAGACCATGAGGTGTGTGTGTATGCCCCAAAGTACAATTCTTTCTTTCCTTTTTTTTTCCCCACTCCTCCCCCGACCCAGTTCCCGAAGTATAATTCTTTCTTCCTAAATAATACATTAAATGTAGCGATCTACACTTTTTTTTTTTTTGAGCTAGGGTCTCGCTCTGTTGCCCTGGCTAGAGTGCAGTGGTATTATCATAGCTCACAGCAACCTCAACCTCTTGGGCCCAAGCGATCCTCCTGCCTCAGCCTCCTGAGTAGCTGGGACCACAGGCACACGCCACGATGCCAGGCTAATGTTTTTTTTAGAGACAGCGTCTCACTATATTGCCCAGGCTGGTCTTGAACACCTGGCCTCAAGCAACCTTCCTCCCTCAGCCTCCCAAAATGCTAGGGTTACAGGCATGAGCCACTGAGCCCAGCCTCATCTCTACATTTTTATTTTGACCTTGGCAAGGCAAGGAGTTCTTACATTTGACATCAAAAGCATGATGCATAAAAGGAAAAGTCGATCAATTGGACCTCATCAAGATTAAAAACTTTAGCTCAGTGAGAGATACCTGCGAAGGTACAGACTGGGAGAAAATATTTGCAGGCCACATACCGGACAAAGGCCCTACATCTAGAATATACAAACAGCTCTCAATGCTCAATAGCAAAGAATAGAAAATCCGATTAG
Source organism: Indri indri (assembly GCA_004363605.1). Classification (NCBI taxonomy): domain Eukaryota; kingdom Metazoa; phylum Chordata; class Mammalia; order Primates; family Indriidae; genus Indri; species Indri indri. The sequence goes on from RJWJ010008767.1 coordinate 15,945, forward strand.
AAAATGGGCAAAAGACGTGAACAGACACTTCATTGAACAGGGTGTAGAGATGGTAAATTAGCACATGAAAAATGTTCCATGATATTACCATCAGGAAAGTGCAAATTTAAACCATAACACGATATTACATACCTATCAGAATGGGCAAAATAAAAAACTAGTGGTGACAGCACACATGGGCAAGGATGTAGAGAAACCGGGTCACTCACACATTGTGCAGAGAACGTAAAATGATGCAGACACTCTGGGCAACAGTGTGGCGGTTTGTTAATGAGCGGCAAGTACCACGGGACCCAGGAACAGCACTCTCAGGCGCGTATGCCAGACAAGCGCAGCCCTCCCCACCGTGTATGTGTGTGCACATGGATGCTCGTGGCAGGCTACTGGCAATAATCAAAAGCTGAAAACAAGCCACATGTCCTTCGGCCACTGAGATGGTTAAACCATGGCACAGCCACACCATGCAACGCTAGTCAGCAATGAAAAGGAACAAACTTCATAGACACAACAACCTGGATGAAACACTGGACAATTATGCTGAGTGGGAAAAAGGAGCCAATCCCAAAAGTCTGCATCCAATGTTTCCCAGTTATACAGCATCCTTGAAATAACAAAACTATAGCGTTGTGGAACAGAGTAGCGGTTGCCAGGGGTTAGAGATGGGGGAGGAGGGGAGGTGTGGGTGTGGCTGTACAAAGGGAGAGCTTCGCGGTGACGGGACAGTTCTGTGTCTTGCTGTGATGGTTATACACATCGACACACGAAATAAGGTTGCATACATTGCTACACGCGCACGCACAAATGAGTGCACGTAAAACTGGTGAAAACTAAATAAGCTCTGTGGGCCGGGCGTGGTGGCTCACGCCTGTAATCCTAGCACTCTGGGAGGCTGAGGCGGGCGGATTTGTTTGAGCTCAGGAGTTCAAAACCAGCCTGAGCAAGAGCGAGACCCCCGTCTCTACTAAAAATAGAAAGAAATTAATCGGACAACTAAAAATATATAGAAAAAATTAGCTGGGCATGGTGGCGCATGCCTGTAGTCCCAGCTACTCGGGAGGCTGAGACAGTAGGATTGCTTGAGCCCAGGAGTTTGAGGTTGCTGTGAGCTAGGCTGACGCCACGGCGCTCCTGCCCAGGCAACACAGTGAGACTCTGTCTCAAAAAAAAAAAAAAAAAATAATAATAAGCTCTGTGGATTGCACCGATATTAATTTTCTGGCTGTGATATCATTGTCTTAATACAATTGTTATGCAAGATGTCACCACTGGGGGAAACTGGGTGAAGGATGCAGGTGACCTCCCTACTCATTTGTTTTTACAACTTCCTGCGAATCGATAATTACGGGCAGGTAACTGCAGAGGTTGGAAGGCCCAAGGTCTTTCAGCCCTAAGCCCCAGGGCCTCTGTGCACTGGTAAGAATAAAAGGAGAAGCTGAGGCCCAGAGAGGGTCTTGGGGGGTGGTCCACAGTGGCAGAGAGACTGTAAATGATGCTTCGGGGATCCAGGCAGAGCTCACCCACTGGGACCACCGCCCCTCTCTGGCCCTGGTGGCAGGGGAGGATGCAGGTCTATGTGCATGTGTGTGGGAGGGGCCTGACCTCTGCGGCCCCTCTGTTCAGACACAGTGTAAAGCCCTCAGGGCCAGGGTGGGGCTGTATGGCAGGGAGTGCAGGACTTGAGGCTGGAGGGGTCAGTGATGGGGACCACAGGGTGCTAGGCCTGAGAGAGAGCAGTCACTGCTCGGGGCGGTGGACTCAGGGGCAAGGAGGCCTGACAGGTGGTGGATGGCAGGGAAGGTCTTGGGGGAGGGGGTTTGAGGGCACAAGGCTTGGAGATGTCATCAGTCAGCCCTCAGCATCAGAGAGCAGTGTCCTCAGGGCCTCAAACCAGCCCCATCCAGATCCAGAGCAAGGATGGGGGAGGGGAGAGCTGGCCTGGGTGCCCGGCAGACTGGCTGCGCCACGCCACGGGGTGGGGGCTGCCTGTTGGGCTAGGTTTAATAGGCTTTGCGATCCCAGGGCCCTGACAGCTTGCCTTCAGATGTGGTCCCCACACCCCCCCATAACTGGGGTCCCAAGCCCAGGGGAAGCCAAACAGAGAGCTGGGCCTGACCCCAGCCCACAGCAGCCCTCTGGGCCCCTCCCTGCCCCAGGGTTCAGGTGGGGCACTACTCATCAGGCAGGACCAGCCAGGAGCCCCCTCCCAGCAGGGAGCAGGGCTCAGGACTAAGAACTGGGTGCCTGCTCCCTCCACACCGGCTCTGTGAAAGCCCCTGACGTGGGATCAGACAGCGCCCAAACCCTGCCTGGGGGCTTCCAGCCCAGGACCCCAGCCATATTTCTTAACACTGGACGGCTGGGTATCTATACAGCCGCACGGACTTCCCGTCCCACCTGCAAGACTGGGCACAGCAACGGTGGGTCCAGGATGGCCAACAGGCCCTAGGGTCACGGGGGTGCCAAAGCTGTTGACCCGCTGTGTGACCTCGGGGAGAACACTGTCCCACTCTGGGCTGCAGTGTTCCAGGAGTTCCGGGGCTTTGGTCTCTTAGCTTTCTCAGAATTCAAGTCACAGGGGAATAGGGGCGGCACACTGGCCCCACGTCTGTCTGTGTCTGTCGAGGGGTGAATCAGCTTCCGGCCCCGCCCCGGGGCGGCACGTGACCGCAGGTGGCAGCGGCGGGGTGGGCGGGGCGACACTTAGTCTCACCGGCAGGCCCTTGCCCTGCCCGGCCCCGGCCCCCCGCCGCATGTGCGCCCCGCGCCCCCCGCGCCCGCCCGTAAGTGCGTCCGGGAGCCCCCGACGCCGGGCCCCGCGGGGCGCCGCCGCCTGCCCGCCGCGCTTCCGGGTCCCCTGGACCCCTCCCCGAGCCCGGGCCTCCTCCGGGCAGGCCTCTCGGGTTGCCGACACCGGCGCCCGGGGAATTTGAGACCGCTCCCTTCCCGGAAGCCCTGGAGAGGCGGGGCGCGGCCGAGACCGCGTGCAGCCGCCCGCCTCCTCCGCCCGCACACCTCTGGGGGTTCCCTCAGAAGTTGCCGAAGACTTCGGAAGCCTTCTGGGATGCGGGTCCCTGCCCCGTCTGCATAGAGGCACGCCGGCCTGGGGTCGTGGCCCTGTCCCGACACCCGACATCCGCCCGCCCCCAGCCCGCCCTCCAGTCGCTCGTCCTCTCCCGGCCCCACCCCTCGCCCCTCCCCGCCGCCTGCCCTCTGCCCCGCGCGAGCTCGCCTGGTCTCTCGCAGGTCGCCTGTGGGCAGAGGAGCAGAGGCGCGGCGGCCCGAGCCGGGCTGGGTTAGGACCGCGACCTTGCCGAGCGCTCCCGTCACCCACCCACCGCCGGCAGCGGGGCCCGGGCAGGTGGCACCATGGCCTTCTCCCAGGTGCAGTGCCTGGACGACAACCATGTGAACTGGCGCTCCAGCGAGTCCAAGCCCGAGTTCTTCTACAGCGAGGAGCAGCGGTTGGCGCTGGAGGCCCTGGTGGCCCGTGGCCGCGACGCCTTCTATGAGGTGCTGAAGCGGGAGAACATCCGCGACTTCCTCTCAGAGCTGGAGCTCAAGCGCATCCTGGAGACCATCGAGGTGTATGACCCGGGCTCCGAGGACCCTCGGGGCGTGGGGCCCTGCCGGGGGCCTGAGGACCTCGGGGTCGGGGACGGCGAGGAAGCCAGCGGGGCAGGAGGGGCCCCCACCGAGGCCCAGCCGCTGCTCTCGCTGGAGTACTGGCCCCAGAAGTCGGACCGCTCCATCCCGCAGCTGGACCTGGGCTGGCCCGACACCATCGCCTACCGCGGCGTGACCCGGGCCAGCGTCTACATGCAGCCCCCTATTGACGGCCAGGCCCACATCAAGGAGGTGGTGCGCAAGATGATCAGCCAGGCCCAGAAGGTGAGGGCGCGGCAGGCGGCAGTCCGGGACAGGGGGCTGGGCCAGTCCTCAGTGCGCGCGCTCAGCGCCCAACGTGGGGACCTCAACACGGTCCCGAGGGGTCTCTTTGCAGCTTCCACGGCTGCCTCCTGGAAGGAAGTTTCCTCCCTGGCTTCATGGGGTTCCTGTTTCTTTGCCGAGGGGGGCAGGGTGCCTGGGTCCTCTAGCAGGTGACAGTGGGCTGCCCCATCTCAAAGGGCCTTTGTGCAATCTGGGGGATGTTTCTGGTTTCCCCAGTCCTGGTGAGCAGGTTCCCCAAAAGAAGGTGCTGTGATGGGGTGGGGCGGGGAGGAATCTCTGGGCCATTCCTCACTTACTCTCGCTTAGGGTGGCTCTGATTCACCCTGAGAAGCAGGAAGCTCTCCCACACACCTTGAGCTCTCCGGTGGGGAGAGCTTTTGTTGGGGTTGGGGAGATGGGCATGGAGATTGACGATGAGCCTAAGCCCATCTGAGGCTGACCTGGAGGTCTGAGTTCAAATCTGTTTTCTGGCTGTGCTGAGCAACTGAGAGTGAGTTGCTCACCCTCTCTGAGCCTCTGTGAACTTTGCAAATTGCAGAACCTTTCCAGGCTGGGATGCATGGGTAGGGGTGGTGTGGTCCTCACTGGTGGAAGTGGAGTGAGTCCAGTCGAGAGTTGTCCACCTGGATTGAATTTTGCCACTGGAAGGGACCTCGAATGTTCTCTGGACCTTCCCTCCCTGACTCCTGCCAGGCCGTGCAGAGCTCCGGCTGTGGGTGGGTGGCCATTTCTTGGCTGACACACTGACACACATTCTGAGAAGCGGTGTTCGCCACTTACAGAGACAGCCAGGCCACTGCTGGACAGCTGTGACCATGAACAGGTGCTCCTTCCTGCTGAGTGGAAGTACCTTTTCATCGTTTCAAAGCACATCCTGGCGTGACTGTGGGATAAGGTGGTCCTAGCAGGGTCTCACCTCTTCTCACCTCTTCTCTGTTCTAGTCCCAGAGCAGGGCAGCTAATTGCACAAGGCTGGAATGCTGGCTCTGGGGACCATCCTGGCTGACAGACAGAGCCTGGGGGAGCACGTGGGCAGAGAAACCAGAAATGGGTCAGGAGCTGACGAGGTGGCCTGGGCTCAGGTTTCCAGGGAGGTGGAGTCCCTGCCCCACCAGGCGCGGCTGAGTCAGCTAGTCACGTTGGAGCCTGGCTCGCAGCCCGCCTGCTCCCACCTCGCAGGCTGACCCCGGCAGCTGTGTGGCTTCGGGTTTCTGGCCTATAAAGCGGAGGTGGCGAGGATAAAAGCTGCACCTCTGGCTATTGCGGAGAGGGACTGTCAGGAGACGGAATGAGGAAGGAGTTGGAGGAAGAGGAGGAGGAGGAGGAAGGGACCTTTCTAGTTTTCAGGCAGAATGACCCGCCCCACACCTGCCGCGGGGTAGGAAGGTGCTGCTGTCCTTGATGGAGATGACTCTGGCTGGAGGCCGTAGCACCCAGTCCCCTGAGAGGGCCTGCTGGGACCCCTTTACCCAAACTCCACCCCCATTTTAAAAATGGGGAAACCGTGTCCCTGGGTGAGGGGGCCTGGTTTGCTGTGCCAGGGTCCCCCGCTCCACCAGCAACAGGAAGGAGGCGGACGGAAGAACCGGAGGGTCTGATCTCCCGCAGACGGGAAGACGGACAGCCCAGCCCAGGGATGGGCACTTGTGGCTCCCCTGCTGGGCCTCACTTCCTCCCCTGTCTCTATGGCCACAGCTGAGACCCAGCCACTCCACGCAGTCCCATGGGCCCCAGAGCTTCATTTGCTTCCCACAAAAGCCCCGCAAGGTTATTGGTGTCACCTGTCTACAGTGACATGGCCAAGAAGAAGTCAGTCTCAGATGTGAGCCCTGGTCTGTCTGGGTGGCACCACCATGGGTGATTTCCTGCAGCCCCCCACAGGTGGGCACTGCCCTCTGCTTTTATACCCCTCAAGACAGGGCACTCACCCTGAGACTCCCCCCTCCCCCACCCTCAGACAGCACGGAGTCCCTGAGGGTCCAACAGGAGGGGCCTTAGACTTGATGGAGGCCAAGCCCCTCGTCTTACAGACAGGGACACTGAGGCACACAGCACCGAGGTGAGCCAATCCCCTGCTTTCTGGCCCCAAGTGCTTCCCTTCCATATCCGTCCTGGGACCCAAGGCCAATGGTGCCGGTAGGGGCTATAATAACAATACTGCTTTTACTGAGTGCAAGGCACTTTATAATCTCTGGTAGTGTTATCTGCCCCATTTTTCAGATGTAGAAACTAAGGCCTGACTGGTCAGTCCCTGCCCAAGGTCACCTAGCTAGTTCTTGGGTGGAGGGGGGACCAGGCCTGTGCTGCCTTCCAACACTAGGACCAGTCCCCTACCCCTTGTGCCCTGGCCCTAGCAGGACAAAGTGACAGGCAAGGCCTTGGAGGGGCAGCTGATCCAGGCCACCTGCAACCCTATGTCTCCCCTGCCCCAGCTGCTTCCCAGGCTGGCAGGGGCTGGGCTGGGACACTGACCGATGCTGACGGGGTGTTGTCTGCTGCCTGCCGGGAGTTCTCCGGCCTTATCTCTCCCTGTGAGTCACCCATTGTCCCCTTGCTCCCACCTTCTTTTCTCACCTGGCACCAGTGTAGGGAGAACCCGTCGCCCCCTGCCACCCCGTGGCCTGGCATGGGGATCCCTCTATCCAGGCTACTTGGCCGCACACTGTCCCCTTCCCACCGGGGCCTTCTGGGCAAGGGCTGCTGGCGCTGAGTCAGGGAGGCCCAGCCCGCCACCTCCTCACTTACCTGCCCTGTCGTCAGCACAACAGGCAGACCCTGGGGCAGGGAAGTGACACAGCACGCACACGCATGCAGGGGAGCGGCTGTGTTCCTGTCAGGACTACTGCCACATCCACCCCTTCCCAAAATGCTGGAATGGAGCTAGTGGGCACAGTGCCAGGAGCCAGGGGGTGCTGGGCTCAGGTCCCTGCTCTGCCTCTGCCTGGCTGTGTGACCAGGACAAGTCCCAGCTCCTCTCTCAGCCCCCGGCCATGCCATCTGTAAAATGGGTACAGGCCTCAAAGACTGTTGAGGGTCCCTTCAGCTCTGACCCCCTCCTGCCTGGTGATTCTAGACTCCTGGGACAGGAGGCAGATGGGTCCTGGGTCTCACCCTCCTGGCATGTGGTCTGGAACCACGGCAGCTTCTGCCCTCTGAGCTTCCCTCCAGCCTCAGTGGGCTCCGATTCCAGTGCGGAAGGTCCCCTGCCTGCCCGTCCCCCTGCCCCCGGGAGCCGGTGATTTGTCTGGGGAAAACCTGCCGTGGGGTTCCAGCTGCATACCAGAGGCTGGGCCTGTAGGATCACGCCTGGGAGGGCCAAGCCCTGGCCATGCTGCAGCCTCACGGAGGGGTGAGGCTGGGCCGGGCCCGGGAGCGGGCAAGGGAGGGACAGCCTCAGCCAGAGACAAGTGGCTCTTCCAGCAGATGCTGAGCACCCCCAGCATGGTGTGGGAGGAGGCTGTGGGATCCCTTCGCCGGCCCCCTGGCAGCCCAGGGTGAGGCCCTGGGGGGCAGGGGCGAATCACACCTTCCCCATTTTACAGTTGAGGAGATTGAGGGAGGGCGCAGTGCAGCGGCCAAGGCCAGCCTCGAAGCCCAGATCTCTGCCCGCCACGCCAGGGCTTGGCAACAGAGGCCCAGAGGAGTGACGCTGAACCCAGTTTCGCGATGCCTGATGAACCGCACATCTTTTCTGCCAAGCCCCCGCCTTCACGCGCCGACGTCCTGGCCCGCGGCTCGGCTCCAGGAGAATAAAGCGGCTTAATGAGGCGTTTACCAAACGCCAGCTCCACGCCAGGTGCTGAGTGGGCACTTCACCTACACCCTGTAATCCTCACCACAGCGCCATAAAGGAGGTGTTGTCGCCATTGTTCAGATGAGGCAACCGAGGCTCGGTGGGCCTCAGAGAGGGCGAACAACTTGCCCAAGGTCACAGGGCTGAAAACTGGCGGAGCTGGGCCCAGAACCCCAGGTCTGATTCCCCCGTTCCCTGGAGGAGCAGCGTCGCTGTCTTCTCAGCCCTGCCCCTCCATGGGCACTTGGAGCCTCACGCCGGCCCCCAGCTTGACTCAGGACAATAAAAGCATTTTCACGAGGCTCCCTGGCACCCGAACCCTGGGCTCCCTGGTGAGGGGACGGGTGGGGCAGCAGTCTGAGCACACTGGGACTCCAAGGAACAGGGTGATGGCGAGCACGGCCACTGCCCGTCTCTGTGGCCTGGAGTTGCCTGGTCCCTTCCTGGGGACCAGGAGGGCGGGCTCTCATCACAGGCCTCAGCTAGGCAGCACCAGGACAGCCTGCAGGGCCATGAGAGGCCCCGGCGTGGGCCAGCTGGAGCCCCGGGATCGAGCAGCCCAGGTTCATGCCCAGGCTGCTGCCGCGGGTCGGGGCAGTTGCCTTCTGCCTGCTCTGGTGGCTCCCAGACAGTGCCCAGGGCTCGCCTCTGTCAGGGTGGGGAACCATCTGATAACATAATCCCAGGTGTTGGCTCCTGTCTTCTGCAAGGCTCCCCGTCCCACGGTGCTCGCGTCTTAATTAAGCGTTTGGGGTAGAGTCGGAGCAGCCCTTCCAGGAAGGAGCTCTGCGAGGAAGGGGCACAGCGCCCCAGACACTCCACTCACAGGCAGCCACACAGCCGCGGGGCCGCCCTCCCTCCCGTCACCCAAGAGGCAGGGCCTGCTGTCACGCTCAGAGCACAGATGAGGAAACCGAGGTCTGCAGCGTGGCTGGCCTGGATTGGGTTCCACAAAGGCCCTGGTCTCCCTTGTGCGGAGACTCGCCCTGAACCTGAGGGTCCCGGCTCGCCTACCCCGCTTAGCCACTCACATGCTGGGTGACCTTGGGCCTCAGTTTCTTCATCTGTAAAATAGGGACCAGGCACTTGTCTTGAAGCAGTAGCAGACATGAGTGCCCAGAAGTACTGAGCTGCCCTCGCATAGAGAGCAGCCGGGAGGAAGTTGGGGTCTCGCCTGCACCCTGGCACGCGCTGCCCTGGCCCGGGTGAGCTGCAACAGGCTCCTTCATCCGAATGAACCCCGGGAAGGTCACTTCCCAGGTTAAATGCCATGTGGGGCGGTGAGAAGACAGGCATTGGTATCATGTGGACCCAGGCCCGAGCCCCGGCTCTGCTGTTATCTTTCGCGGCCGCCCCGAGATAATGGCTTTGCCTCTCTGACCTTTCGTTCATTTTCCTCGGTGCCACAGTGATGCCACCACTTGCCTCATAAACCCACGGTGAGATGTAAAGGGAAAAAGGGGGGATGTACAGCACTTGGTGCGGAACCTGGCACAGAACTGGCATTCACCCCTCTCCTGAGAGCCTTTCCCTGGGAGTAGTCTGGAATGAGAAGTGGTGAGCTCCCTGTCCTGGGAGGCATTCAAGCAGAGGCTTGGTAGACTACAGCAGAGAGGATGTGGACTCCAGTTGGCCCAGGGGCCTCGACCCTCCCCTGGCTCACTGTGTGACCTTTGGCAAGTCCTTTCCAGGCCAGGCTTCCCGGGGGATTAGGATGCTCTGACATCATTGTCTGTCAACCTTAGACCCTGGAGAAGCTGAGGTTTTAAAGGCTTTCAAATCTATGGTTCTGATACTCTCGGCTGATGCCATTTGTTGCCACGCTGGGCGGTCCTGCTGGACCCTGCACCTGTGGGTCTGGGTGCTCTGAAGCACTTGTGGCTGGTGAGGGGAGGGAGGGATCTTGCCTCTTGCCTCATCCAGGGGCAAAGCCCTGGTTACCTGACAGCCTTTGCCCAAGCTCTGCCAGCCCTCGTCTCCGCAGCATCCCCGAGCCGTGGTGACGAGGCCGACGTCCACGCCACGGGGTGAGGCCGGGCCTCCCGGGCTGCTGCTCTGGGTGTGACCAGTGCGCACTTCTTGCCCTTGACCCACTGCAGCCACCTGGTGCTCATGAGGCCTGCGCCTCCTTTAATTGGCTTTAATGAGGCTTCGGTCTTAACAGCCAGAGGGTGGGGAAGGCGTTCAGAGAGCTGATGAATGTCGGAGGGAAAAGGGACCTCATGGTTCATCCAGCTCAACTCCACATGTTACCGAGAAGAGAGACTGAGGCTTAGAGCAGGGAATTGACCCTCCGTAGGCCACCCAGAGAGGGCGTGGCAGAGCCGGGGGGCCCAGGGGCATTGAGCACACTGCTGAGGGTCAGGTATTTGTTTCGGGAGCCAAGGTGGGCTCTGGGAGGCCGTGGGTGGGCTCAGAGCCGGGAGTGACCCAGGCTTCACCATGGAGAGGAGAGCCTGGGAACAGGAGGCCGCTGCCGCTGGCTGTCTGTGTGGCCCTGGGACAGCGACTGTCCCTCTGGAAAATGGGAGTAGTCATCACCACTCCTCCGTGTTTTCCAGAAAAGGGACACTCATACGAGTGTTAACTGGTTGGCCTGATTATCCTTGCTGGGGCTGGGGTCAGCATGTGTCACCAAGTACACAGACCCCCTCTACCCTGGGAGGAGAGACGCAGCTGTTACCGAAACTAGTCCTCTCTCAGTGACAGGCCCTCAGAGCCACAGGATGGGCACACTGGTTTGGAGAGTGCCAGGAGCTGGCAGGGACCACCGTCCAGGGATCCCAGGAGGCCTCCCTAACACCCAGAGAGCCTTCCCAGGCCTCTTCAGGTGGCTTCTCATTAATGCAACCAGCCCGAGGTGGGGGTGGGGACACTGAGGTGCCACAGCCAGGTCTGTCCCCAGCCTGCTGCTGGAGGAGGGGGGTTAGGGGCAGGAGAGTAGCTCTGTCTCCATTCCACACCCAAGTAAGTGAGAGCAGGGCCTGAGCCCATGCCGTGGAGGCAGCCACAGCACTCCGGAGCCTCAGTTTCTCCACCTCTGTTCGTTGTCTTGTGGCTTGCACTGATTCCGAGCAGACATCTGCTTACTTTGCCCCTCAATATGCAATGGCTGCTTTTGAGAATCTTTCTTTATTATTGATTTTTATGTGATTTGATTGTGATGTTCTCTGGCATAGTTTTCATCGTGTCTCTTCTGCTTGGAAGTCATTGAACTTCTTGGACCTATGAATTTAGTTTTTATCAAATGTGGGAGTGTTTTGGTATTTTTTTTTCAAGTTTTTTGTCTCTTCCCTACTCCCAACCGCAGCACTTTCTGAGACTCCGATTATACATATGTTGGACAGCTTGAAGTTGATCCACAGTTTGCTGATGGTCTGATCATGTTTTTCAGTGTCTTTCTCACTGTATGTCATTTTAGATAATTTCTATTGATACGTCTTCAAGTTCACTAATCTTTTCTTCTATAGCGTTGAATCTGTTCCGCTTCATATATTTTTCATCCTAAATGTTGCATTTTTCACCTCCTAAGATTCAATTTGTTGGCTTAAAAGTATTTCTTCCATGTCGCTCCTTTTTTTGAACATATAGAATACAGTTGTAACTGTTTTCATGTCTTTGTCTACCAGTCCTAACATCTGTGTCAGTTTTTGGTCAGCGTTGATTGATTGATTTTTCATGTGGGTCTTACTTTCCTGTTTCTGTGTATATGTGGTAATTTTTAAGTAGATACCAGACATGGTGGGTTTTTTTGTTTATTTTTTCCATCAAGTATTTTGGAGCTGTGTTTTGGGATGCAGTTAAGTTACTTGGAAACAATCTAATGCTTTTGAGGCTTGCTATAAAGCTGTATTAGGCAGAACCAGAACCAACTTAAGTCTAGGGTAGGAGTTGGCAAACGATGGACCACAGGCCAAATTAAGCCGACTGCTTGCTTTTAAAAATAATAGAACACAGACATACATTCGTTTCTGTACTGTCTGTGGCTGCTTGCATGCCGCAACAGCAGGTTTGAGTAGTAGTGACAGAGAACACGTGCCCTGCAAAGCCTAACATACTTACTTTCTAGCCCTTCGTGGAGAAAGCTTGCTTATACCTGGTCTGAGACTTGTTTCGCACCCCTGAGGCAACGTCCTTCTGAGGACTGTCCTGCAGGACTGTGTGTTAGGAGGGGTTTCCACTCTGGTCCTGCATGAGCACTGGCAATTGTTCCAGCTGCTCCTTCCGGTGGTTCCTCCCCAGCCTCAGGAGCATCCGCGTGCATGTGCTGCTCAGCGTCAGCGGAAGACTCGAGGGAGACGCTCTGCGAGTTTCTGGAGTTCACTCTGTGCAGCTGTCTCCTGCCAGGGCTCTGTCTTGTACTGCGACACTCTGAGCGAGCCCACCGGACTCCACCAGGGGTCCCCTCCCTGTGCTGCAGCTTAGGAGTGGTGGGTTTGTTCCCCTGCTCCCGGGGACCACTGGGCTGTGCCACCTGTTGTCCATGGCTTCATAGATTTTGTTTGGGTTTTTCATTGCTCAGGCAGGAGGAGGGTAAATTCGGTCTCTGTTATGCCATCATGGCTGGAGGTTGAATCCAAGGTCTTGATGGCCATTGCCCCAACCTTTAAGACAGGCTGCAGCATTCCCTGTGTCGTGCCTGTGAGCGGCCCTGACACATCACTTACTGCTTCCACAGCCTCTGCCTGGCCCTGTGGGAAGTGAGAGATGGGCAGGTGACAATCCCTGGCCTGTCACCCAGGGGGAGCTGTGGGCCTGGTGCAGTGGGGCTTGGGCTGGCGGCATGAGGAGGAGAGTGGGTGGTCCCCTGCTGATGCTCCACCTGGGTTAATGCACTCACCCTCCGACAACCTTGAGGGTGGGGATCGTTCCTCTCCCTGTGAGGAAACTACGGCACCTGCCCACAGTCACACAGCTTCCCAGGAGGAGCTGGCATGGGAGCCAGATGGGCCAGAGCCCACACTGATGGTGTCTGCCACCAGAGCCAGAGAATGATGGACCCAGAGGTGCGAGACTCTCTCCTGCGCCCTGCACTTCTCAGGTGGGGAAAGTGAGGCCCTGCAAGGCCCGGGGGTGCAGGTGTGCACCGCGTCACGGCCCCCCAGGATCTGGGGTGGGCTGGGGGGCTGTCTGTGCCCCACCTCTCTGGAACACATGAGGAGAGAGACCAGTTCTCTCTGAGCCACCTCCAGGGATCTCTGAGGCCTGGGGGGTTGCCGCAGGTGGGACCCTCACAGAGGGCTTGTCATGTGCAGGTCGGAAACTCTCCCCCCTTACCCAGGTCTCGGGGTCCAGGCCTTGGGGACGCTCTGTTGCCATGGCATCTCCAGAGATGCACAAGTGACACATGCTTAACCCAGACGGGCCAGAGCACTGACAGAGGAGCCTGGGGGCAGCATTTGAGTTGGGATTCGAAGGATGTGTAGGAGCTGACTGGCAAGAGGCGAAATGGGCAGGCAGGTGGGGGATCAGCGTGTACGAGAGGTGGTGGCTTGAGGCCAGACATTTGGGGGAGAGGGGCCAGGGCCCCCAGAAGAGACCCTGCTGCAGAGGTGTGGCCCGCACACCAGAGTCAGAACCAGCCAGGCTCGTCTCAGCCCGCTCCTCCCCCCCAGGCACCTCCCTGGAGACCTGTCCTACCCACTTGCCCCATGAGGACGCGCCTGCTTTAGGAGTGGGTTCTGTGGTTGCAGGAAGGCTAGAAACAGCTGTTGTGGGTGTCAGGAGCCACAGGCCGCCAGCACTTCCTCTCCCAGGCCCATGGGTACGGCGAGATGCTCTGGCTGGCCCAGACAGGCCTGCTGGGCACTGGGCAGGGCACAAAAGTTAGGGTCCCTCAGCAGGGATGTCAGGGACAAAGGACCTTGGACATCTTGTCCACCTTCCTTGTTTTACAGAGGAGAAAACTGAGACCTGGGGAGGGGTTGCAACGCACCCGAAGCCCGGCCTAGGGCCCAGGGCACTGATTCTGGGCCCGCCCTGCCCTTGCTCAGGGGGCCCAGGCTGAGCCGCGGGAGGCTGGAGAGGACACCCCGCCCAGGGTTCCCTGCCGGTGTGACCGAACGCCCGTCCCTCGCATCAGCACCGGCGGCTGGTTTTACTGGGCTTCAGGCCATGTCTGTTGGCAGGTGGCAGCTACAGGTGGGGACTGTTCCTTTGTCCCTCAGACACTGTTCCTCCAGCCCCCAGTTCAGGCCACTCTGGTCCACCCAGGCGACGAAGGTACTGCTAGCCAGACATTGGGGACCCAAGCGCACCGCCCCGCTGGCTCGAGAGGGCACCCCCCGGCAGTGCCCTCCCCACCGTGGGCCACGGCTTCAGCATCTCTCACGTGGGGGCAGATACCCACCTGTCCCACGGGTACTCCGGGGATTCTGAAACCGCCAGAGCAGGAGCGGCAGGGGTTGTGAGGAGGCCAGCAAGCGTGGCTGCATGGAGGGTGGCAGAGATTCCAGATACAGGCAGGAGGCAGCTGGAGACGGCCGGATCCGCTCACCTGGGAAGGGCGTGGCAAGGGAGAGGACATGTGGCGGGCCACTCATGAGGCGAGGGCATATATTTGGGGGACTTGCACATACCGTACCCCCTGGGGACACGCGTGAGAGGCGTTTGGGTACAGGTGCGGGCAGAGGCCTGGACTGGGCTGGGCTGGGGCACACTCAAGCCCAGGACCCACTCCACGTCCTGCCTGTGGCCCCTCCACTGCGGCGCAGCCCGCCTCTGCCCCTTGCGCTCACTGCCCCCCCAGGCGGGGCCATCTTCCCGCAACCCCACCCTGCCTTCTTGGGGGTGGGAGCTGGGTGGTTGTCACAGGCCTTCAGCCCTCCTGGGTTCTGTGGCTGCACCCTCGAGGCCCTGGCCTCCCAGCAGAGGCCTCTCCCATCGATAAGATGGGCAGGGACCACCGGGTTCCCTCCTTGCCCCGGGGGCTGAGCCGTGTGGCCTATGCAGGTTCCGGGCGGGTGAGGCTAGGTGCTGCCCATTGGCCCCTGACTATGGGGCCTGGGGTGTGGGACACACCTGTGCCCATCTGCCACACCCGCTCCCTCGGCCCAGCGCTCACACAGACACAGCCAGTTCCTTGCGTCGCAGCACTGGGACCCGGGCCTCCTGCCTCATGCCTGGTGCGGTCCCCTGACACAGTGCGGGGCAGAGGTGCTCTCGAGTCCAGCCTCCCCACTCATCTTCTCCATGGCTTTGGCTCTGCCCAAGACCTCCAGGGGGCTGTGTGTGGGCTCAGGGCTGCGGGAGGTGGCTGGCGCTTTCCTCTACGGGGCCAGCTCCGCGGTGTTCAAACTGGATAGAACCATAGGGTGAGCCAGGCCCATACCCCCATTTGGCAGATGGGAAAACCAAGGGCCCAGGAGGGGCTGTGGCTTGTCCCAGGTGCCCTGATCCCTGCACTCTTTCCTGGACCAAGCCATCTAATCTAGTGTTCTCAGTTAGTAAGAGCTCCTTGAGACCTGCCTCATGCCAGGCCCTGTGTTGGGCCTGGGCAGGGGCTCTGCTCTGGATGAGTTCACAGTGTCACCAGTGAGCTGGGCCACCAAGCAGATAATTAGGCATGGTAGTGAATGCCTCTGTGCCTCAGTTTCCTCATCTGTAACATGGGAAAAAGAACCACTTCCTCACAGTGTGTTTGGAGGACCAAACAAGGTAACGGTTGCCAAGCAGCTCAAGGGTTGGGACTGGCTCCTGTCTCTTGAACAGAAGGTGCTCTGGGTGAGGCACGGGGCCCTGGGTTCTAGCCTCAGTCATTGGCTCTGGTCCCAGCTTCCCATCCATAAAATGGGGAAGGTCATGACAGAACACAAAGGCGGCCAATAAACCTCTGGCTCTGTGGACAGGCCAAGCTGTGGGTGTTGCCTGGGGAGCGCCCTGCACCCGCCGGTCCCCAGCATCAGCTGGCATCTGTTATGAGCCCTCCTTTGACCACCCCCAGGCACCGAGCCCAGTTCCTGGGGAGAGCCAGCACTCAGCCACGGGATCCCATGGGGGGATCGCCCCTGGGGGCAGGCCCCAGTGAATACCACCCAGCAGCAGACAGTCCCTGGATCAGGGAGCTCACTCCCTCTCAAGACCCCTCCCTGCCTGACCTCGGGCAGCCCCAGGGGGGGCCAGAAAGTGCTTCCTCACCTGGCGCACCTGCCTCCCATTAGCTTACCCTGCAGCGACTGTACGCACTCGGTCTGCCCCAGACAGCCCTTTGGAGACCCACACCTCCACTCTGGGTGGACAGCGTCTACCAGCCCCTGCGAGACTAAACGTCCAAGGGAAGGGGCTGGAGACTGACCCTGGCCTGGCCTGGGGATGGGTCCAGGCCCTCCCCCAACTTGCTCTGTGGCCCCCAGCCAGCCTTACAACTTCATTGGGCCTCAGTTTACCCAGCTACACACTAGGCTCTCACCACCATGGTGCTTGCAAGAGGTTGGAGGAGTTGGGCTGAGAAGACCTGTACGCTTCAACGTGCGAGGCTGATTGTGGCAAAAAGCAGCAAATGGGTGTCCCTGAGCTCCCCCCTGCCCCCGGGGTAGGGCCCTTCGCAGGTGCTGCTGTGTCCGGGCGAGCTCGGTTCTCCCAAGAGATGGAGCCTGTTGTACTGGTGAGAAGACTGGGCCCAGAGGAGACAGGTGTTTCACTCAGGGTCACGCAGTGAGTCCGGGGCAGGCTAGGCATGGAGCCCTCCCCTGCGCTGGGGTTTGGGCTTTGGTGCCAGACAAGCAGCGGCTGTCAACAGGGGCCTGATGGGCCCGCAGGGGCCAGCCTGGTGAGCTCACTGTGGGGTGTGCAGACACGTCCCCGGCAGGCTCCAGGCTGCCTCCGTCGCCCTGTGTCTATGGATCCCTCGTGGCAGGGGTGGGGGCTGAGCTCTGCTCCCTGGCCAGCCTGGGTAGGTTCTGGCCTAACTCTGCGCCCAGCTCTCCGTGTGGCTTAGGGCATGTCCCTGGCCTCTCCAGGTACTTCTCAGACCCGGGACAGGGTGGGGGTGGAGGCCAAGAGTGGGGGGCGGGGCAGCCCAGACAGCCAGGCTTGTGTCTGCATCAGCAGCGTCGGGCAGCTGTGACCAGGCACGGTGACTCCTCTCCTTTGCTGCCAGTGGACAGGGAGGGGACAGGGCGAAAGAGATCAAGGCACAGGAACAACCACCCCATTGCCCTGTCCGGTCCCTGTGCCTGCTCCGCCTTGTGCCTTCCCTCCCCGGGGCCTACCCTGACGGCTGGGCTGAGCTATGCTGGAGCTGGGGAGGTGTACTCTGACCTCTGGGGCACCACCCTGAGCCAGGTCCGGTAGGAGGCCACTTGCTGTAAGGACAGATGTGTGACAGTAAGAACGCACGTGTGGGTTTGTGCTCTGTCCAGACCAAACAGGAGTGGTAGCAGCAAGGAGGCTGGCAAAGCCCACCGCAGCCCAGGGACGCAGGGGAGGCCCCAGTGAGCGGCCACGCTGGCTGCTGCCCTCTGCCCTGGTTGTGAGCACATCTGGTTCATCTTAGCATCCCCAGGTGTAGCCAGGAGGGCAGTGTGTAGCTGGCCCCAGCTTGGGAAGGCCCCAACACAGGACCCGCAGGCTGAGCCTGAGCTGGAGTGGCAGCTAGAACTTCAGGGCCAGAGAGGCCCACAGCTCTCACTTCCAGGTCCAGGCCCTGAAGCTGCCAGCAGCAGGGTTAGGGTGGGCATCCCCCAGAGGGTGGCAGCATGGGAGGGCTGTGTGTCCTGTTGGGGCACCCTGTCCTCATGGCTGCGCTATCTGATGGGGGTCCCGGTCTCTCTTCCTGCTCCCAGGTGATAGCTGTGGTCATGGACATGTTCACTGATGTGGACATCTTCAAGGACCTGCTTGATGCTGGCTTCAAGAGAAAGGTAGCCGTGTACATCATTGTGGACGAGAGTAATGTCAAGTACTTCCTGCACATGTGTGAGCGGGCCCGCATGCACCTGGGGCACCTCAAGGTGAGTAGGCTTCCTGCTTGTCTGGGTAGCCGGAGGGCAGGGGTCATTCAGTCAATCAATAAACACTTTGAGTACCTGCCTACTCTGGATGGAGCCCTGTGCCAGGCACACAAAGTTCGATAATCCTAGAGCCTCCTGCTTGGAAGCCCCGAGGGACAGGACACTCACTGCCTCCAAAGGACAGAGATAAGATGAACATTGGTTAAGTGTCTGCTGACCAGCTGCTGGAGCTCACACCAGGTGCTATATCAGGCGGTATTTCAAAGCAGCCCTAGAATGTCCACCTGCTGGTTTAGCATCTGGCCCAGACAGAGGAAGCCCCCTCAGGCTGAGGTCAGGGAAGGCTTCCTTGACGGCTGCAGAGTTGAGATGCATTTGAGGTGCAAGGGCAGAGCGGAAAGGACCTTCAGGGTGGGGGACACCACGGAGCAGAGTGGAAGGAGAAGCCTACCGGTGGGGTCAGGGTGGGCTGGGTGTTCTTGTGCATGTCACCCCGCTCTCTGTCCAGTATCTCAGTGGTCCAGTAGAGGGGCAGGTGAGCCAGGGTGGCTGCGCTCATATGCTTAGATACTGTGGCATTTGGTGCCTTGCTTGGGGGCAAGGGGACCCTCCTTCCACCAGCCATCACTTGGCACCTGCTGTGTGCAGAGCATTTCCTTGAGCGCGGCGCAGTGTGGACGATGGCACCTAGTACTTCTGGCGCGTTTGCCACGCGCCTGTCCTCGGCACAGCACCTGGGTTCACTTATTAAGCCTCGTCACAATCCAGTGAGATAGGGCAGTGGTTCCCATTTTGCAGATGAGGAAATGGAGCCACATACCCAGCTGCCACTGCCTAGTTAAAGCTAAGAGGGGTGGGGGCCCGCACCATTGTCTGACAGGCCAGAATTCCGCGGGCTTCGGGCCTGTGATCCCAACAAAGATCGCAGGAGAAGGGGTGACGCCAGGCTGGTTAACAAGGGCTGGGCTCTACGCCTATAATTCGTTGGCATTTGTCAAGCCACCCCACCCTCACCCCCCGCCTGAGTCCTTTCAAGTGGACTCGAGCACTCCAAGGTGAGTCTGTAGCTCCTGGGACATTTTTATGTGGTCTCCCTGGTAGGTTGACCCCAAGCCCCACACCCGCCCACCTCACTACCTGACGTGTAATTAGCGCCAGGAATCGACTCTGGTGGCTGACAGCTCATGCCCGAGAGAGTCACAGTGTGGAAAAGGCCACTTTTGAAACATGACCACAGAAGCCCTGGCCTGGGGGCAGCAGATCAGAACCCTCAGGGCTGTCTGTCTAGTTCTCACCCTGCCTGCAAAGAAACCCGGTGCACCACCATGCCCCTGCCGCACGCCCAGCTGGTGCTTCATGCTCCTCGCCAGCGTGAGGATGGGGAGTGGGGAGTGGGCCTGCTGGGGCGGGGCCCTGACCTGGTGCTGGCTGCTGCAGAGGCCACATCCTGCCCAGTGCCCCGGCTCCTTGTCAGCAGAGGGCCCTGGCTGTCCTCCACTTGGAGTTTTCTGAGCTCCCAGGAAGGAGGAGGCGGGTTGGGCGGGATGGGGGTGGGCTACAGGCTCCTTCCCCATGGCTTCATGGGGGCCTGGAGTGCCTGGGCTGGAAAAGGCCTTGAGACCATCCAGATGAGGCGCCCATAGGACAGATGGGAAAACTGAGGTTGGAGGGAGGCCATGACATGCCTAAAGCCATTCCCCCCAAGTTAGGGGCTGAACCTAAAAGCCAGTAGTGACAAATTGTATCTGATGAGGAGGGTACAGACCCCTGGTGCAAGAGGTCCCTGGGCTGAGGCCACCCCTGCTGGCGCAGGATACCCTGGTACTGTCCACTGGCCCATGGGGCTTGCCTCTCTTGGGGTCCAGCGCCACATGGCCATAATGATGCCTCAGGGGGTTGTTTGAGGATGGAATTGAAGGAGACAGTGGTTATAAAAGCGCTCGGCACGCGGAGGGTGGTTACGCGGCTGCTGGCAATAGCAATGGATTAGAAACCCCAGACCCCGGGCTGCGGCAGGGGTTGGGTATAAGGCCTTCCCCTCCCCACCCCAGCCCTTCGGCTGGCCCGTGACCACGCGGGGCAGGAGGAGGGCAGCTCTCACTGCGGGTCCCTGGCCCAGCCTGCCTCACCTGGCCACCTCCCTCTCCAAGGAAGGTGGCAGGGTCTGCAGGGTGACATACCCAGGAGCCAGACACCTTCATGGGAAAGTGTGACCTGGCTTCCTCATCCTCAGCTCTGAACCCGCCCCCTCTGCAGCCCTGGCAGCCCTGGGTGGGTGGCCAGAGGTTCCTGTGGGCCCAGCCCTGGCCTAGTGTCACCTTGTCGAGGGCCTACCTGGCTAGCCAACCTCCCTGCCCGTGGGCTGGCTGGGCCCAGACCTGTCTCCGAAGTGCTTCCTTTGCCACTGATCCCTGGGCCCGCCCTTGGCCACCTGCCATCCCTCCTCAGCTCTGCGCCGACCTGCCTCGAATCCTTCAGGCCCAGGGTGCAGGTTGTGCCTGGCGGGGTCATCCTTGTGACCACGGAGGTGTTGGGTGCCAGTTCAGGGGTGACACCACGAGCCAAGCCTGTGCCCCAGCTCTGCCACCTGCACGGGGAGCTTGGGCAGAATCACTGAGTCTGTCTGGGCCTCTGTTGTCCTGTATGAAAAATGGGAATATTGTCGTTGATTTGGCAGGGCTGCTGTGACAAGTAAGACCACGTGTAGGAGGGCTCCCTTCCCGTCCTGACTTTGGTTGGGGATGGGCACGGCCCCTCCTGTGAGACCCAGCTCTGCTCCGTGTGCCAAGCGGCTTCCCTTTCCCTCCGCACAGGGGTCTGGCTGGGGTCGACCCTCCCTTGGCTCCTTCCCGCTGAGCGCGGAGCCCACACCAACACATTCAGGAGACGGCAGCGTGTTGCTTGGGCCGAGCCCAGTCCCGGTCCCCAGGTGAGGTGGGGGCGCCGTGCACCAGCATCTCCCCAGCTGTGAAGCTCCCAGCCATCCCCGAGCACCTGCTGGCTCAGCCGGCCCCAGATGGCCCTTCAGGCAGGAGTCTGGGAAGGATCACCCCAAACTACAGATGGGGAGCAGACCTGAGAAGAGGGCCTAGCCTTCCACTCCCAGCCCCCAGGGTCACATGCAGGCTGCATGACTTGGCTGCATTCAGGGGCGATACTTGGTGTGGATGGATGTGCCTGAGCCAATGAGAGCCAGGCCGGGCCTCGGGGCTCACAGCTCAGGACCAAACAGGAGCCGTGGATGCCTGGCCTATCTGAAAAGCTAGTCGGTTTGTGCAGCCAAACAGGAAAAACCAGCAGCCCCTGGGCGAAGCCGGACCTATTTCTGATGAACAAAGAAACGTCAGCCAGGATGGCCGTGGGAAGGCACGTGGCAAAGATGTAAGGAACATCAGCAGCTTGGTCTCACGCTGGACAGGCCTGGCCCAGCCCTTCGGTGCCCAGGGCTCCCCACTCCCTGGGCCTGCCCGGGTCCTGCCTTCTCTGATCTGGGCCTCAGATTATAGGGAGGGCCTCTCAACCAGGGCGGTTCGCCCTGCCGAGGGACATTTGGCAATGTCCAGAGACATTTTTAATTGTCACGACTTGGGGGTACTCCTGGCATGTAGTGGGTAGAGGCCAAGGATGTTGTTAAACATTCTACAGTGCACAGGGCAGGTCCCACAATATGTCATGCCCCGGCTGAGCAGCCCTGTCCCCTCAGACAAGGAAGGGCCCTGGAGCCAGGCTGGCTCAGCCCTGCCCTGTCCCTGCTGCCAGACACCCCCCCACCCCCTCACATCCCTTAGGCCAAAGGTAGTTCACAAAAGGCTCCCCGTCCTGACTTCACAACAGCCTGAGGGAGCCAGGGAGAGTGCTGACTGCCCCTCCCTATGTTCACAGAATGAGATGAGCCCTTTAGAGGAGAGCAGAGACCGGCTAGGGCCCAGCACGGCAGGGACTCAGGCTCCGGCCTCCCCCGTCTGCCTCTGTCCCCCGTGTTCTCTGTTCAGCTCGGGCTTGGTCAGAGTGCTCCAGCCCAGGAGATGCAGGCAGTGAAAGAGCCACCGTGGTGCCGCTGGAGCCCTGTCCTTGGGTCTGGGCTGGGCCTAGCCCACTGGGGGAGCATGGGCAAGTCACTTCCCTCCCCGAGTCCACCTGGCCATCTACTGAGTAGGGCCAACAATCCTGGCCTCCCTGAGGGTCCACACCATCCCTGATGTTTTCTGGTCCTCTGCCTTGGTCCTCCATAGCCCGCTGTGCCAGCTGGGGTTCATGGGGTGCCCACCAAGAGCCAGGCACCTGCCTGGGTGGGTCCCCCCGCACTGGGGCTTCATCAATCCTCACAGTAGCCCTGTAGCACAAGGGTGAGCAGGCCCATTTCACAGATGGGAAAACTGAGGCATGGAAAGGCCTAGTTGGCATTCATTTGGCACCAGGGCTGGAGCCATGTTTGACTGGAGCTCAAGAATGCCTGGACTCACCCTGCTCCAGGGGGACCTGGCCTCAGTCCCCTCTGCCTGCACTGGCCCAGGCCTGGATGCCAGTGGGCTCGGTACAGGGTCGAGTCACGTGTCCTTGGGCACAAGAGGCCTGGGGTTTCGGGGCAGGGCACAGCAGCTTGCCCTAGCCCTGGTGCCCACCGCCTTGCCCACACACACTGAGAGCAGATGAGGCGCCGCCCAGACACCCTCCCTGCCCTGGCTTGCCCCTGACGTCCTCTCTTACATACGTGGAAACTGGGGCACAGAGGGTCCAAGGACTTGCCCAGGGCACCCCACTTGGGCCAGCCCGGGTGTCCCTCCACCCCATCTGCCCATCCTGTGCTGGGGGTGCCCCAGGAGCTCAGAGACAATACGGCTTTGTGGGATCCTCCACCTCTGCTCACGCGAGCCCAGGCTCCTGAGACGTTACCTCATCCGGGCCAGGCCCTGTGGGGTGGGGCCTGCCCGGGAACAAGCTGGGGAGCAGGCCAGGAGGCAGCGGGTGGGCCCTGCCACGAACCCCACCTGCTGCTGAGCCCCAGCGGGGGAATGGGCCTAAGAGTTCCCCAGGGTGCAGACAGGGAAACTAAGGCCCAGAAAGATCCAGAGACTTGCTTAGGGTCACACAGCAAGTCAGCAGCACAGCGAGGCCTGCCACTCACAGGAGGCTGAGTCACCCTGAGGTGGAAGTGGTGACTTTCTGAGCCCTTCCTCAGGACAAGGCTTGGGGTGTGTGGGGACAGACACTGGGGAGACGAGTGTAGAGGCTCTGGCTGGTCTCCCAGGCTGGAGGGGCCTGCGGCCAGGCCAAGAGCCCGCAGAGGCCAAGGAGCCTGGCTGTGGTCGCGCTCGGGTGACAGGGAAGGCTCACACCCCTCCAAGATCTTTGTCAGACTTCTTGTCCTGAGCGTGCTCTGTGTTGGGTACAAAGTCACGAGCACTAATTGCCCTGGGCCATGGCCAGCTTCCCGCTGAGCTGGCTGTGGGACGGGCCGCCTGCGCAGAGCGGCCCTGGGAGCAAAGGCTGGCACCCACGACAAGACAGTCATTCACCCCACGGGTGAGCATCACGTGGGGACTCACCCAGGGCCAAGCCCACCAGCCTCCGTGGGTGCTGCCCTGGAGCGCGCCAGCCCCAGGGCTCTGAGACAGGAAGGACTGAGGATGGCGGGAGGCCCCCTCGCCCATAGCAGCCTACCGCCTCGTTTCTCGCGTCCCCCCGCCGGATGTGGGAAGCCCTGCTCCTGAGATGCAGGTCCAGCCCCCGCCCATCACTCTGCTCTAAATCCTCCCGGGGCTCCCTCCACCCCCGGGGCCAAGCCCAGGCCATTCAGCAGGTGTAGGCCCTTTCGGCAGCCCGCCCAGCCCGCTGTGCAGCTCCATCGCCTACCCCTCCTCCAGGGGCTCTCCTGTGCCGGGCCTGTGTGTCCCTCGCCCGGAATGCTCACCCTCCTCCCACACCAACCCACGCCATCCTTTCCCGGGAGCCTCCCCTGCCAGCCCTTGCGCCTAGGGCTGCCCCTCTGTGGTCCAGGGCATTCCCAGTTGTTTTTGTTTCTTTGTCCACCTCCCCCTCACCTCCAAGGTGGGATCCTTGTCACAGTCATCCCTGTGTGACAGCTGGGGGCCTCGGCAGGGCTCGATGAACGAGTGAGCCGTTACAAGTTGGGGCCAGTGAGTGGGTGAGGGGACACACGGGTAAGTCACAGCTCAGTCTGACAAAGAACATGTCACTGCTGAGAGCTCAAAGCTGGCACAGAGCCTCTCCAGAGGGAGTGAGACTGGTGTCACAGGAGGCATGCAAGTAGACCAGTCAGGACACCACTGAGCGGGTTCCTGCCCTGAGCAGGTGTCAGGATCCCTGGGCTTATGTTAAAACTGAAAATCCCTGCTGACTACAGGCCTCTTGAGTCAGGCGCCCAGGAGCCTGCGTTTCTCACACTGTGCTGGTGACAGTTGGACCGGATGAGCCCCAGGTCTCCTTCCCACTTGAGGTTCTACTTTGGATGCTCTCCGCCGTCCCTCAGCAGCTGGGTCTCAGCTGGGCTTGCCTTGCCCTTCCTGGGGTCTGCCGTGCCCAGCACTGGCCTCTCCTGCGTGCCCATCCCGAGAGCAGGGAGCGGGGGAGGCCACCCCCAGCCTGCAATGGCAGAGCCTCCACGCTGGGGGAGAGGTCCCTTCCGCAGCAGTGACCTGGCCTTGGAGCCGAGGTACTCAGTGGCCCACTGTGCTGCTCGCTCCTGGGAGCCCTGTCCTCTCTCTGGTCCTTGGTCCCCATTGCCATGGTCTCCGGAGAGCCTTCCTGGCTTGCTCCCGGGCCAGACAGTGCAAGCTTGGCGAAGACTCAAACCTGACCATTTACTGAACCTGTCCTGGGTGCCAGGCAAGGTCCTGGCCACGGGGAAGGAGGAGAGTTTGCTGTGAGCCCTGCTGCAGAGAGCAGAGCCCAGAGGGGACAACGAATGAGCTGGGTGTCGAGACGGATGTGGGACAGGCCAGGCGGTCACTGGTCCTGGAAGGCCACGCACTTGTCAGAGTGTGAGACCCGGGTTCTTCAGGGCAGGCACCCTTCCTGCCTCCCTTCCCCACCCCGTTCCCCAGCTGCACAGCCCCCAGCCATCCACGGGACATTTCTGTTATAAAACGTGTGCACGTCACCGTCCCCCTCAGGACCTTGCCACAGCCTCCACCACCCCCAGCCGCACTTCCAGCCTGGTGTGGCCGGGCAAGTCCCGTCCTGCCCCGTGCTGTTCCTCAGACGCCTCTGGGGCCAAAGCACAGACCGTCGTGCCCCACGCCCCTTGTCACCAGGCCCTGCTGCTCTCCGGCTCCGTGTCCCTTACCCCAGGCCCACGCCACCCCCTTCTTCCAGGCCTTACAGCTCCTTCCCACCTGCGCCCCCAGAGCCCCCCGAGCCCCGGGCAGTGCAGTCAGTGCTGTGGTCGTGTAATTCCGTCTCCTGCCCCCCCAACACAGAATCTCAGAGTGCGGAGCAGCGGGGGAACCGAGTTCTTCACGCGGTCGGCGACCAAGTTCAAGGGTGCCCTGGCCCAGAAGTTCATGTTTGTGGATGGAGACCGGGCCGTGTGTGGCTCCTACAGGTGACTCCCTGGCTTTCTGGGGGTTTAGGGCAGAGTCGCCTCTGGTTCCCTTCCGGTTTCTGCCCTTAATCCCGACCATGACACCCTCGTTATTCCGGTTCACTGGGCCCAAAACTGCTGAGGTGTGCGTGCGTGTCTCTGGAGACAGGCAGAGGAGGGTGTTTGTCCGAAGACACTGTTGTTCCATCCTGGAGGTGTCACCAGCCTGGAGGTGGGGTGTGGGCCGGCCAGGCTGTGCCTTCCCAAGCCCACAAGGCGATCACTCCGAGAGCTGTCCTCGGCTGTGGGCACCTGCACGCGGGCCAGCGGGGGGGTTGGTGACGGCAGAGACACTGATGCGGCGCTGGTCGCCATGTGCTGCATGACCTCCGGTGTCCAGGGCTGCACGGGGCCACCTCGCGCTGCCCTGGTGACCGCTGTACAGTCTGAGAGGAGAGCGCAGCGCCGAGCCGCTGTGCGAGTGCCTCACCTGAGGTCGCAGGCCCTGATCTGCCCCCACGGCTGTGCCCTGCCCTCCGCCCTGCTCACTTCTCGGTCCTGGGGCCCTGCAGCCAATGCCTGAGACACACCAGCTGCGGGGAGGGGGCCGGGGGCTGGGCGGCTGGGCCCGGGGCAGGAGGCAGGTCCCGCGTGCCTGACCAGCGCCACCCTCCCTCTGTGTTGCAGCTTCACGTGGTCGGCCGCGAGGACGGACCGCAACGTGATCTCCGTGCTGTCCGGCCAGGTGGTGGAGATGTTCGACCGGCAGTTCCAGGAGCTGTACCTCATGTCGCACAGCGTCAGCCTTAAGGACGTCCCCATGGAGAAGGAGCCTGAGCCGGAGCCCATCGTGCTGCCCTCCGTGGTGCCCCTGGTGCCCGCGGGTACCGTGGCCAAGAAGCTTGTCAACCCCAAGTACGCGCTGGTCAAGGCCAAGAGTGCCGACGAGATCGCCAAGACCTCCTCTGACAAGCAGGAGGCCAAGAGGCCCCCAGGGCTTCGGGGCCCGGCGCTGGCCGAGGGGCCGGGTGACCTCCCCGAGCCGCTGCCACCCATCCACCCAGGGCTGCTCCACCTGGAGAGGGCCAACATGTTTGAGTACCTGCCCACGTGGGTAGAGCCTGACCCCGAGCCGGGCAGTGACATCCTGGGCTACATCAACATCATCGACCCCAACATCTGGAACCCCCAGCCCAGTCAGATGAACCGCATCAAGATCCGCGACACGTCCCAGGCCAGCGCCCAGCACCAGCTGTGGAAGCAGAGCCAGGACGGCAGCACCCCCCCAGAGCAACGCCCTCCCCCAGGTCCCAGTGCCGTCCAGGACGGCGCCCCAGCCCAGAATGGCCTCCCCCGCAGGGACCCTGAGCCACTGGCCCCCGTGCCCAAGCCCCGGACGGTCCCTGTGGCAGACATGCTGGCCCATGACGACGGCAATGTTGGCTGGGCCCTGGAGACCCCGGAGGAGGAGGCGCCCCAGAAGGGGACAGGCCACAGTCTGCCCAGGCTGGTGGGCCCAGGCCATGCCCCACTCCAGCGGCAGCTGTCGGTGGCTGAGGATGACCCCGACGGCCTGGGGGCAGGGATCCCGAATGGGCTGGACCGGGAGGAGGAGGAAGACGACGATGACTATGTGACCCTCAGTGACCAGGACAGCCTCTCAGGCAGCTCAAGCCGTGGCCCTGGCCCCCGGCGGCCCTCAGCGGCCTCCTCTGTGTCAGACGAGTACTTTGAGGTGAGGGAGCGCTCAGCCCCTCTCCAGAGGCGCCACTCAGAGCAGGTGGCCAACGGCCTGGCCCAGCCGCCCCGCCGACAGCTGAGTGCCCCCCACATCACCCGAGGGACCTTTGGCGGGCCCCTGGAAGGCTCCCCATGGGCCCAGGGTCGGGGGAGAGAAGAGGTGGATGTGCCGAGGAGGATGCAGGCTCAGCGCCCCTCGGACAAGGAGGCACAGGTGGGTCGGGCCCCGCGCCGGGACCCTGCACATCCCTCCCTACACGCTGGCTGAGAGCCTGAAGTTGCCATCTGGGCTACCACATCCCTGGCACCAACGGCTTTCTTGTTGCAGATGGGGAAACTGATGAACGGGCAGGGTGGGGCCCACCTAGGGCCACGTGGCAGACCATCGCTGACGCTGAAGGCCCTTGGTCCCAGAGTCCCTAGGAGGCAACCTAAGGAAATGCGCATTTCCCCACCTAGAGGGCTCAAACACCTGTCATAGGATCTTGATGCCACCTGCCAGAGGGCTGGTACAGTCCCTAGTTTACAGATGACGAAACGGTGGGGCACAGAGACGATCCTTTACAGCTTTGAGGTCACACAGCAGTAAGCATTACCAGTCCAGACCTTGTGCCAAGCCCTCTCCATGTCCACCCCTTTGATTGTAGCCCTGGGGACCACTCTCCCCTCTGCCCCCACTGGGGTGGGAAACAGCTGGCATGGATGCCTTGCCTCTCCTCCTGGTGACCTTTGCAGGACAAGGACCCCGGACCCTGGGCGCCCTGTAGCCTGGGCTCAGCACCCAGTGCCCGCCCTACCTGGGAACAGCACCTGGCTGATCATGCCTGGCATGATGATCAGGCCCATGGGGAGCATCTTGAGGCAGCTGGTGAGGATGGAGCCCGCCCTGGCGTGGTTCAGGTCCCGGGTGGACAGTGACCGTTGCACGATGACTTGGTGGTGGGTGAGAGATGGGTGAGTTCCAGCCCTAGGGTTTGCCCATGTCAGGATTGGTCTCCCACGGGCCAGAGGGGGTGGTGCAAGACACAACACCGTCCCATTGGCCCCTGACCTGCCCGAGACAGCCACGCTCAGGGCCCCGGACCTGACAGCATCCAACCAGGGGCGCTGTCCCTGGCTGGCTGAGCAGCGAGGGCCAAGGTATGCTCCTTCCCAGGGACTCAGTCCCCGCCTGTCTGTAGGGAAGTGTGGATCCTGCCCCGGCAGCCATCAGGGCTGGAGGAGACCCTGGGTGGGATGGTATCAGGGCCACGACACCCCCACCCTTGTCTTCTGGACCCTCATGAGAGTGGCCGGCACGTTCGTGGTGCCAGGGTCAGGCACAGGCACACTGTGTGTGTGCCGCTGGGAGAGATGGGGGCTTTCAGAGCTGGGATCTGGGGAAGCTGCACTTGGGCAGTGGGGGGAGGCTGGACACTGCCCAAGGGCACCAGCTCCTCTAGGACTTAGACAAACCCTAACTGGGCCTCAGTTTCCAGATCTGCGAAATGGGAGGAGGGAGCGGTGATTTGGACTGATGATGTCTGAGATTCCTCCCAGATCTGATACTGTGATTCTACTTTAAAAAAAACGTGTAAGCCTATAAAGAGCTTTGTCGAGATACAACTCGCAGGCTGTACGGCACCCACTTACAGTGTACACTCCTGTGTTCTTTATACATTCACAGAGTTGTATGACCATAACTCTGAAATATGGTATCTTTCTTTTGCTGTTCCACAGTTTAAATCACCCCCTGTGACTCAGAAGTAGGAACTGCCAGTGATTTTAGCTTCTTTTCCAAGCACGCTAGCATAACGGTAGCTCCAAGCATTTACCCCAAGGCGTGGCTGTCACTGAAACTTTAATTACAGAGGCAAAGAGTGTCCATGGGCTGCAGCCTTGGGAGGGCGGGGCAAGCTGATGTCCTCCTGCTTCTCTGCCAGCTTGCTGTGACTAGGGACAAGTCCTGCCCCAGTTGGGCCTCAGTTTCCCCATCTGGACAATGAGAGATTCTGTCTGGACCCTCCCCTCGGCTGTCCTGTGACTGCAGGAGCCTGGCCTCGGTTCTCATGGGAGAGAAGCATTTCCCTGCCACCTGCGCATCATGTTCTGCCACGGACGGGGACGTTGGCGTCCCTGCTCCATTCTGTGCTCCTGGCAGGGCAGAGAAGCTGAGGGTCAGAGTTTCCGTGAGCCCTGAGGCCTGCAGCCCCCTACCCAGCAGGGCAGGGTCCCCCCACCCCGAGTGTCAGCCAGCAGGCTGGGGCCCTCCCCTCGATGTCAGCGGGCCACTGTCCCCCTAGTGCCTCTCAGTCCCGGCCAGGCCCACACCTGCTCCACGAGCTGGGTCATTTCTCCTCCTGAACCGCTGGCTCCTCTGAAAACAGGTCATACCACTGACCCACAGGGCTGCTGCAAGGACTAAGTGGGGCCACCGGCATAGATGGCCGAGCTTGTGCCCGGCTCGTCAAGGGCCTTCAGCAGATGTGAGTTCCCTTCCTCGGTGAATTTTAGGGTGTGGCCACCAGAGTCAGCCATGGCTGACCATGAACGCTGTGGTCACTGTTACAACCGAGGCTGCTGCTGCTGCTGACAGAGAAGACGCCCGTCTCGAGCTGCAGCATCAGCAGGTGACAGGAGCTGGCAGATCCCCAGGTGGCCTTCCATGCAGACAGGGACACTGAGGCCCAGGGAGGGGCAGCGTCAGAGCTCAGAAGGGAGCCCAGGCCAGGGCTCTGCCCACGGGGCCCTCTGCCTCTTTATTTGTTAGTGGCCTTGTTTGTTTCTGATTACAAAAGAGCCTCCTGCTCATCGTGGATGAGCCAGAAGACAGTGAAAAGTCTAAAAAAGAAAACAAAAAGCTCCCGTGTCTCAGCTGAGGCGCGCAGAGCTGCTGCTGCCCTCTGGCCAGCCTGCGGGCGCCTTTGACGGCTGCCCTGGCCTCGGAGCTGAGTGGAGTCAGACCCCAGGAGCCCTGAAAAGTCCCCAGGTCCCAGCGAGGGCCACACAGACTGGGGAGCCTTGAGCAAGACCAATGCCAGTGTAGCTGGGGGCTCCGAACCGAGGCCCTGCAGCCTCCAGGCAGACCCAGCTGGAGGGGAGGAGGACAGGGCACAAGGGCGGTCGCCTGGCCGTGGGCCTGATGCTGGCTGCTGCTCTGGACCACCTGGGGTCAGCAGCGTCCCTCGTCCGCCTCCCTGTGTGACCCTCCCTGGGCCTTGGGCTCCTCGTCTGTGCACTGGGCCCATCCAGCCCTGACCCCAGGCCAGGACATGTGCTGACTCATTTGGCCTTCGTGGGAAAAATCTCCTGAACGGCGTCCCACCCAGAGATGCCCGTGCTGGGCCAGGCCCGCACTGTGTGGGGAGGAGACGGGAGGTGGCCAGGGTAAAGGGGCACAGCCACAGGGGCATCCAGTGCCCGTCCTGCCTCCATGGCTAACCATTCAGCCAGCCCCTCGTCCACTCGGCCCTCCCACGGGAGCCGGGCAGACGCCTGCCGAGGGCCCATTCGTTCCTGCAGCCGATGTGGACTCTCCAGAGTAGAGGGTGCCAGAGTGGGAGGCGCTTGCTTGAGGGCTGCATGTTACAGATGGGGAAACTGAGGCCCAGGCTCCCTGGGCTTCTGACACCTCCCAGCCTGGATCACTTGGAACCCAGGGAGTGTCTTTGGTCTGATGCTGACGAAGCCCCAGCTGCTGGGGAGAGGAAAAGCCGGCTGGAGCCCGGACAAGTCACTCCATTCTGGGCTTGCATCCGGCTCTGTCTCTGAGCCTCGGTGTCTGGCCTGTGATGGGCTGGCTGGGCCTACTCACAGGCAAGGCCGTACGTGACAGCCTCGTATGAGCCCTGTCATCACCCATCCCACAGCGGCTGGCCATGGCCCGCTGGCCTGGCTGCCTCAGCGCCTGGCGGGGCCCCAGGGTGGGTCCGGAGGCGTGGACAGTCGGGCCCACTGAGGCCCTGCTGCTGTGCAGGCCTTCCCTCCCGTGTGCTCCCGGACGCCCACGGCCTTCGGGGCACTGTCTGCTTCTGCCCAGAGAGGACAGGTGGCTTGTCTGAGGTCACCTGGGAGGGCTCATGATGGGGACAGGACCTGAGTCACCCCCGCACTCAGCAGAAATCCCGGCACTGCCTTCGATGACCCCAGGCAGGCTTTTCCCACCCATACGAAGCCCGGGTACAGGTAGAGGCCGCTGGGGCAGGGGCGGGGGTGTGAGAAGAGCAGCAGGAACTCACCTCATCACAGCCACAAATGGCAGGATTACTCACATGTGACAGACGAGGAAACTGAGGACAGAATGGTTAAACCAGCTGGTGAATGGCAGAGCCAGGAGGTGAACCCAGGTCTGCTCGGCTCCAGCATGCCTGGGGACAGTCCTGTGCTAGAGGTGGAGCCGGCCCTCCCTGCCCCCAGCCTCGGGGTCTCACTCTGCTTTCTTTCTCTCCCAGGGCCAGCAGTTCCACCACTGTAGGGTCCCCGTCTCGGGGACCAGGAGTAAAGATGGCTTCCCGGGAGCTCCTCGGTACCGCCCTGCTGCTGACGGCACCCAGAGCTCTGCCAGGAAAGCAGGCCGGGCTGTGGCAGGCCCTCACCACTGGCAGGCCAAGGGGGACCCGACACCCCGTGTGCTGCCAGACCCTGCAAGCCCGAGGCTGGCCCGAAATGCCCACCCCCTGGCCAGTGGCCGGGCCACTGAGGAGCATCCGAGTCCCTTCGGAATCCCGTACTCCAGACTGTCTGAGTCGAAGCGCCTGAAGGCCAAGACGGGCGGTGGCCAGTGGGCCTCATCTGATTCCAAACGGAGGGCTCAGGCCCCCCAGGACCACAAGGACCCCTAGCAGCCTGTCCCCGCCTGGAGCCACGCCCTCCCAGGCCTCTGCCCAGCCCAGACTCTTGATGCAGGAAAGCAGACGGCCACCTGCACCCTCCAGAGCCCGCCTGGGATGGCGGGAAGGGGGGTGGGCAGGTGACGTTGGCACTCACCTGGTCAGTGCACCAGTACCAGGTGCCATGATGGTCAGGCCGAAGGTCATCCCAGTCCATGGCAGGTCCCCTGTGTGGGGGTCTTGGAACATGTGCATGGCGTCTGTCCTTGGCAGGTGGCAGGCGGTGTTGGCGATGGTCCTGGAGGGGACGGCCTGGGCGTAGGCTGCCTCCAGCTGCCCGTAGCCACTGATCTGGTCGAAAGCTGGCGGGATCGGGGTGGGACAAGGACAGTTTGGTGGTTAGGGGACCTGACTCCCTGGGCTCCCACTGCTCATCTCACAAGCAACTTCCTGAGACGCCAAACTTTCGCACCTCATCTTTCCAGTGTTTGGAAAGGTGTGAAGGGTAGAGGGTTTAAAAACAAAAAGGTGAATCTGAATGACTATTTTATTTGTATTTAAAGTAACACTATTAAGTGAGCATTTTGCACATGGGCACCCCAGTGTCTGGTTAGCCGGGCAGGGTCACTGCCAGCCTCTGGATGCCTGCTCGCCTCAGGCCAGCAAAAGTGTTTTTTCTTGGGTGTAAGTACCTTCCTGAGGTATCCGAAGTGTTAGAGTATCTGACCTGGGGCGCCCAAAGACAGAGCTAAGAATGGCTGCACCCCTCCCCTGGAGTCACAGGGCCAGGCAGGGGCAGGGCCTCCACCAAGGTCGCAGCCCCTTGGGCAGAATCAGGCCAGGGCTCTGTCCTCTTAAGTCCCGGCCACGTTTGCCCCTCACTGTTGCCATCTACCTCGGGGTCAGGGCCCTGTGTGGCCGGGCCCTGGCCCGTTCGTGGCTTTTGCCGTGTCTGCGGCCACTCCCCTCCTGTCCAGACTGGGCCTGGTTGCCTGGGTCCCTCTCATGCAGTGGGCTCAGGGACACAGGGGCCCCTGTTCTGAGAAGGGGAAGCCTGGAGGTGGGAAAACCCCTGTCTCCACCCCAGGCCCCATTCCCTATTCCCTGTCCCCAGCCGTCCTGAGGATGTGGAAGGGGAAGGAGAAGCCTGCTGCCTGCCTCTCCCACCTCGCCCCAGGCCAGGGGCTGTGTTCATACCAAGGATCCTTGTGGGGCTCAGAGCAAACAAACACTACACAGGTTCCCAATCTGAGTCCGGAGGAGTATTTCAAGGTCTTTGTTCACTCTCCGTGGGGTTGTCCTGGCTCTGCTTGCATACTTCCAGGGACAGGGAGCTCACTATCTTCCGGGGCAGCCCCGTGAGCTTCCTATTTGTTCCAGACTAATTTTGCCAATCTGTCTAAGCTCTCTTCTCTCCCCGCTCTGCCGAACACCTTTGTCTAGCAGTAGGTGGCATCACCTCTTGGGATTTTGTACATGATGTGAAACAATTGGAAGAGATGCCCAGGCAGTCCTGTGGCCTCCTCATTGTGTGTCTGCACACCTGCCTGTGGCCCCACCTCGCTGGACCAGCCCAGTGTTCCCGAGTCAGCTCCTCGCCAGACCCAGAGCCGGCCTGGGGCTGGTGACAGCTGGGCAGCGGGGGTGGGCAGCACCAGTCCCCAGAGGGCTTGCTGCTGGGACAGCACCACCGCAGCTGCAGCCCACAGTCCTCAGCCCTCACCTCTGACTGCCAGGATGATGGCCCCCACCACCATGATGAGAGTCTGCAGGCCGTCCGTGTAGATCACAGCGGCCAGGCCCCCTGCAGGTGGAAACAAGCTTGCTGGACCTGGCCCCAGGGAGCACAGACACAGGAAGGAACTTCCAGAGCTCTTCCAAGGTGGCTGTTCACATGCACGGCCCCTGCCCTTTATAGGCGGGCGAGCTGGGCCTCAGCCAGGCTCCAAATCCCTGCTGACTCCAGCCGGCCACTTTGCAGGCTGCTCCCCTGGTCCTGTAGGAGGTGGCCCTCTGCCTCCTGCACCCGTCCCTGGCTGCCCCATGAGGCGGGGGCAGCATGCCTGCGATGGTGTACGGGGCTGTGATGACGAGCATGAGGATGGTGGAGAGGTGGAAGTTCCAGCCCAAGCAGATGTGCACGAAGAGAGCCCCGGCATACAGGTCCAGCTGGGGAGGGAGACAGTCTTGTGCGGATGTCCCAGGTCACCGTTAGACCCAGCGGTCCAGCAAGCCATTCACTCGCTGTGTGACCTCAGGCAAGGGCCTCTGGGCTGTGGTGTCCTGTGGATGAGGAGCAGAGGCCCACACCCGGCCTGCCTGCACCACGGGGGGCTGTTGTTGGGGAGGAGGAACAAGCCAGATGTACAGGGGATGTTACTGTTCTAATAAAGTGCAGACTGGCCATCGCCCACCCGAGAGCAGCGTTGTTACTGGATCTGGCCCTGCCCAGGGATATAAAGGCACCTTGACAAGGGTCGTCCAAGGGAAGTTCATGGGGGTGTCCGTGGAGACTGGTGGGCCTCAGGAACTGCACGTGCCAGGGCCAGCTGGGGGGCAGCGGGGCCGTCTTTCTTACCCCCCACCGTGGGGTTGGAACTGAAGCCAGGGGTGGCTCAGAGGCCCATGTCTCAGGCCGAGGCTGGGCCCAGGGCTGGACTGGACACAGCCTCTGCCATCCCAGAACCTGGGGCCACGTGTGGGGCAGCAGCCCTCATTTGGGGAGAGCCAAGCTCAATCTGGAATGGGCCTTACACCCCATAATCCCACCTCCACCTGGGCCAGAGAGAGGGAGGGTTAGACCCTACCCTGCAAGGCCTGGGTCTGGGTAACAGGCTCCACCCCGAGCCCCCAAATCTGCCATTCATTCTGTGCTGGCTCAGTAGAGGGGACATAACCCGAAACAGCCTCCGGGGCCCAGCCGTGGGTCACAGAGCCCTCTGGCTGGTATGGGGGGTACCTCAGTCCAAGGTATAGGAGGTACAGGCCCCAGGCTCCTTCAAGCTCCCCGAGGGCCTGGCCCAGCTTGGAGCAGACCAGCTATGCCTGGGGCCAGGCTCCAGGGACCCCACTTGCCCCCGCCCCAGTCCCAGCCCCAGGACACAGGGCCCAGGCCGTGGGGATCTGGCTTCAAAATACCTCCAAGGCCCGCACCTCTCTTGGAGAGACCGGCCAGTTTGGAAACTCTGACCGGGTACTCTCGGGCGAGCACTGCCCCTCACTCTGGCCCCGGCTGCGGCAGTGTGTACGTGTGCGTGTGGGCGCCGTGTGCACGTGCGTGTGCCGTGCGTCGGGGGTGGTTCACAGAGATGGTGTTTGCCTCCAGCCCAAGCAGAGAAGCCCAAAGATGCTGAATACTGGAACAGGAAGGACTCTTTTTGCCCACCCCATCAGACTGGGAGAAACCAAGGCCCTAGGAGGGGAAGGGACTTCTCCAAAGTCAGGCCCCTGGTAGATATCAGAGTTGGAGTCACCAAGCCAGGAAAGGCTGGGAGGGGGCAGGAGGTGTCTAGAAAGCCTGCAACGCCAGCCCCACCACCTGTCATCCCTCAGCTGCTGCTCGAGACCCCTCACTGGCCCTGGCCACCTCTCTCCGGCACAGAGCCCCGTCTGTGCCCGGCCTCCAGGCGCTGACTGCAGCAGACTCACCCTTCACTCCACGCCCGCTCGCCCGTGCCCAAGGCCTTAGCAGGCTCTGCCCCTCACCTTCCCAAACCCGGCCATCCCAGAGTGTCCCATAGTCCTCTGCTCCTCGGGGATGGACGACCCACCCCTCCCCCCCCTTCCATGAGGGGTCTCCCAGGTGCAGGACCAGCTCAGGCAAAGGTGTGGTGTGGGACTTGAACTGCTGTCTTCCCTGCTAGAATATTTGTATTGGCAGTATTTGTAATAGTCAAAAATTGAAAACAATGGAAATGTCCATCAATGATAGAGTGGATAAATAAATGATGGTATAGTCACACAGTGGAATATGACACAGCAAGGAAAATGAATTATTACTGCTTCACCTAACAATGGATGAAAATATGGATGAATCTCACAAACGAGGCTGAGCAAAAAAAAGCCAGATTCAGAAAAGTACACTCTATATGATTCCATTTACACAAAGTTTTAAAACAAGCAGAACAAATCAATGATAATAGAAGTCAGGATACAGCTTACCTTGGGGGTGTGGGAAAGGGTACAGTGGGGTACAGTGTCTTCAGTTCTGGTAATAGAAATTGTCCTACTTTTTGATTTAAGCAGTGGTTACATTGAATATACTCATTTTGTAAAAATTCATCTAGCTCTACACTGGTGATTTATGCAGTTTTCTGTATGCATATTACATTTGGAAAAATTAGTGTTTATATGTAAATTGTCAAATAAACACTTAAATACTTGGATATTATTATATAAAGCAGTCTTCTAAGTTATCTCTTAGATCAAAGAGGAAATCAAGAATGTAATTACACAATACATAGAAATATATTATTATGTGAGCACTGTATAAAAACCCATATTTTAACCTCAAAATTGTACTCAGAAGAAAATTCATATAAAATATATTCAATAGTATCAGGAAAAAATAAATGAATTAAGCTTTTATCTCAAGAAGCTCACAAAGCAGAAAAATACCAAATCGATATCAAGAAATA
>RJWJ010008768.1:0-52300 GCA_004363605.1 Indri indri
CTACAGGCATGCGCCACCATGCCCGGCTGATTTTTTCTACATATATTTTTAGCTGTCCAGTTAATTTTCTTTCTGTTTTTGGTAGAGATGGGGTCTCGCTCTTGCTCAGGCTGGTCTCGAACTCCTGAGCTCAGAACGATCCGCCCACCTCGGCCTCCCAGAGTGCTAGGATTACAGGCGTGAGCCACCGCGCCCGGCCTTATTTCACAGAATTTTAAATTTAATTTCAGTTTGTTTTTGAGCATATAGATGTAGGATTTTTACTAAAATGTGAATGTATTTTTAAAAATTGGTTATTTTATGTAATTAAATGGCTTCTATTTGTGGCTACCTAATCTTTTGACCTTTATTTCTAAATTTTTCATTTTATGATTACATCGAATTTATTAGCTCCCTCCCACAATTAGTGACATTACTAAAGTTTGTGTTCATGTGATTTCTGAAAATGGTGACATTATAAATGTTTATTTTATTCCAAGCAGGGCATCAGCTAGAAAGTAAACTGCTTTTAAAAAATATAATTTAGTGTTTTTTGTAGGGAATTACGATTTATAAGATTTAACTTAGACTCATGGATTTGGGGCAAACATGAAGAAGTCTGCATTATTTCTTTCTTTGTAGGAAACAAGAAAATAAAGGTCCAGTAAAAATAGCACAATCTTTTGTTGTTGTTGTTGTTAATATGGAACACTTGACAAATTTGCGGGTCATCCTTCACAGGGGCCGTGCTAATCTTCTCTGTATCATTCCAAAAAAATAGCACAATCTGAAGAACAGCTGTTATTCGAGCACAATATATTATATGCCATGCTCTGTTCTGTACATGTCTACTTTAAACATAGTATCTCATTAAATCCTTATAGTAACCTGATGAAACAGGTATTTTCCGCATTGCACTGAAGGAGCTGAAAATATAGGGAGATTAGGTAATTTACTGAAGGTCATGCATCTAGGAAGTTGGCAGAGTCAGAATTTGAACCTTGGTTTCAGTGGTTTGCATTGCCCACACTGGTCTAGGAAGGTGGTATACCACTTTATAGATTCTGATTTAGTGGTCTCTAGCAGGTCTAAGGGATCTGTACTTATAAGGAGCACACTGTGTTATATTATGTGCAGCTGTAGTTGAAAGCCGTTGCACTAGATTGCACTCTGCTTCTCTACCAGAGTTAAGCAAACTTGTAAACAAATGAACATCTAGCTGCTTTCTTTCAGTGAATGGAAGTGTTTTCACATGCAACATCTTTATATTCTCACCTAACCCACTTGCTGTGAGAACAGCTTTCTTCTCTTAGAAGCTTATAAGGCCTGGCAGAGTATTTGTTTCTAAAACACAAATGCATGCACACTTCCTAAGATACATCTCTATGTGACTTCTTTCACTAAATGGAAGCACGTAAGAAGAAACTGAATATACTACTTCCCTACGCAGAGTACGGGGTGTTAACAGCTTAATTGAAATACAATTCACATACTATATAATTCCCATGTTTAAAGTGTACAATTGAGTGGTTTTTAATATATTTACAAAGTTGTATAACCATCACAAATAATTTTAGAACATCTTCATCACCCCAAAAAGAAACTTTATATCCTTAAGCAGTTACTCTTATTTTCTCCTAACTCAGCCCTAGGTAAACATTAATCTACTTTCTGTCTCCATAGATTTACATATTCTGGACATTTCATATAAATGGAATTATGTAATATATGGTCTTTTGTGACTGGTTTCTTTGAATTAGCACAGTAGTTTCAAGGTTCATCAAGGTTGTAGCGTGTATCAGTACTTCCTTTTTATTGCTGAATATTCCATTATATAAATACACCACTTTTATTTATTCATTAGTTGTTGGACATTTGAGTTGTTTCTGCTTTTGACTGTTACGAATACGTTTAGTATAAACATTCGTATACAAGTTTTCCTGTGGACATTTGTTTTCATTTCTCTTGGATATATACCTAGTAGTCGAGTTATTGAGTCATATGATAACTCTATGTTTAACCTTTTGAGGAACTACTAGCCTGGTTTCCAAGGTGGCTGCAACATTTTACATTCCCACCATCAGTGTTTGAGGGTTGTTCTGTTGCCCAGGCTAGAATGCAGTGGGTATGATTAAAGCTCACTATAGCCTTGAACTCGTGGCCTCCAGTGATCCTCCTCCATCAGCCTCCCAAGTATTAGGAAGGACTACAGGCATGTGCCACCATGCCTGGCTAATTATGTTTTGTAGAGACAGGGTCTTGCTGTGTTGACCAGAGGTGGTCTCCAACTCCTGGCCTCAAGCGATCCTCCTGTCTTGGACTCCCAAAGTGCTGGGATACAGGAGTGAGCCACCATGCCCAGCCGAGGATTCCAATTTCTCTACATCCTCAACACTCTTGTTATTATCTATCTTTTTTAATTATAGCAGTTCTATGGGTATGAGTTGGTATCTCATTGTGTTTTTTAAAATTTGCAGTTCCCTATTTTTAATTCTTAAAATCTGTCTTTTATTATAATGGAAAGACAGAAATAGTTGTTTTCTGTGATACAAATCTTAGTTTATTGGTTTTTAATTTAAAAAAATTCTGAACACCTTTGAGAATGTTTACAAAATAAGACTTACACACAATGATCAAGTAAAATGGAAATTTGATATTTCTTAAAGTGTTATACACCTTTATTGTAATTTGACTTTACTGGTGAAACTCATAACAAGGGAATTTTCAATTCAAAATATATGCTAATTGTAATTTTGTTGAACTTCCATTTATACATATTAGAGGTACATTATTTATAGATATATATTAGATTATATATCTATAATCTAGATATAGATTCCTGAACTAAACAGATTCATTATTCAAACTGTCTACCTGATGGCCCCCACTCTAATCGACCCAGGAAAAATAATTCACAGAATAACGAGTAACTTATTATTATTATTTGTCGTTTGAATGAGTACATCGCTTGCAATCATATGATCCAGTTTGTATTCAGCAGTATATTTGAGGAATGTAGGAAATCAGAAATTTTTGAAATATAACCTACTATTTAGTTTAATATAATTGGAATTTAGCTATTACACAAGGTTGTTCTGTGCTGTGCCTTAATAGGGAAATATATTAAAATTAGAACATTTATCTGCTTAAGCATTAATGGCATCTTTATTAATGTGATGTGATTTGTTACCAGTGACATACGGTCACATGGGTAAAGACTGGCAGAAAACAGTAAAAAGAGACTGAACAGATAGTTCATAAGCAGAGATAATATATAAGAAACTAGCCAAGAAAACTCTTCATTTTGTAATGTTCATTTACATTTATTCTTTTGTATGATAGGGCATGGACAAATAAAATAAATGTCTTTTGTGTTATGTAGACAGATTGAAACCTCAGTCATTGCTTTCTTTTATAGATCAGTGTTCCATTCTTCCTGCCATTCCTCCTTTCCCCTTTGTAATCTTGAAATAAAGTCTTCAGTCTACACCAAGACAGTCAAGAAATTATCTTTTCAGAGGGAAAATCGGAAATAGCCACTTTTTCCCCCTTTCCTCAGTGATTGGTTCTTTTGAGTTTCCTATTACAGATGTGCTTCTGTGAATTATTTTTTCCTGGGTGGAATAGAGTGGGGGCCATCAGGTAGATAGTTTGAATAATGAATCTGTTTAGTTCAGGGGACTCTGGACAATGAAGTTCTAAAGGATTTTATTTTTCTGGGAAGGAAATGGTTGCTATTTGAAACTGGAGATAAACTCTATCTTTGTCTCTTGCTAATATTCCTATGATTTCTTTTCCCTCATTGAATTATGGCTTTAGGATTTCTTTTCTGTTTTTAAAGTTTTCCCTTTATCGATTATTCTTTCTTAAAAACAGCTAAGTTAGAGTATTTTAAAAAAACTACTCTTCCTATGTTGTCTGTTCAATGAAATGCTACATATTTATATAGTATGTAATTTTATGTGGGTCTAAGCATCAAAATAATGCTTTTGCTTAGGAGAATGATCTAGTATGTTAAAGTGTATGCTTTTTGAGAACCCAGATCATTTTTCCCCATTTCAAAAACAACTCTCACAGCATTCAGATATGTAATAAATAATAATTGTACATATTTGTGGGGTACAGTATGATATTTCCATACATGTATACAATGTGTAATGATCAAATCAGCATAATTAGCATATCCATCACCCCAAACATTTATCATTTCTTTGCGTTGGGAACATTCAAAATCTTCTTTTCTGGCTATTTGAAAATACATAATGAATTATTGCTAACTATAGTCACCCGAGAGTGCTATAGAACACTAGAACTTCTATCTCCTATCTAGCTGTAATTTTTTGTATATTAATTAACCTCTCCCTGTCTCCTCTGCTTCTTAGCCTCTAGTAATCAGTATTCTACTCTATACTTCTGTTGGATCAACTTTTTTAGTGTCCACATATAAATGAGAACATGTGGTATTTATCTTTCCGTGCCTGGCTTATTTCTCTTAACATAATTTCCTCCAGGCTCATCCATGTTGCCATGAATGACAGAATTTTATCGTTTTTTTATGACTGAATAGCATTCCATTGAATATGTATATACACCACATTTTTTATTTCCATTCATCTGTCGATGGACACTTAGGTTGATTCTGTATCTTGGCTATTATGAATTGTGTAATAAACGTGGGAGTGCAGGTATCTCTTCGACATACTGATTTCCTTTCCTTTGGACAGATAGGCAGTAGTGGGATTGCTGGGTCATATGGTAGGGGGGTGTTTTATTTATTTATTTTTGTTTGTTTGTTTTGTAGTTTTTTGAGGAACCTCTATAATGTTTTCCATAGTGGCTATATTAATTTACATTCCCACCAGCAGTGTATAAGAGTTCCCCTTTCTCTGCATTCTCACCAGCACTTGTTCGTGTTATTTTTTGTCTTTTTTTCTTCCTTGGAGACAGGGTCTTGTTCTGTTGCTCAGGCTGGAGGAGTGCAGGGGGTGATGATTATGGCTCACTGTAACCTCAAACTCCTAAGCTCAAGCTATCCTCCTATCTCAGCCTCCTGAGGAGCTGGAACTATATGTGTGCACCACCACACCCAGCTATTGTTTTTTATTTTTATTTTATTTTTTTGTAGAGAGGAGGTCTCCTTATATTGCCCAGTCTGGTCTCAAACTCCTGGTCTGAAGCGATCCTCCCACCTTTGCCTCTGAAAACACTGAGATTACAGTTGCGAGGTACCATGCCTGGTTTATTTTTTTGTCTTTT
Organism: Indri indri; assembly: GCA_004363605.1. Lineage (NCBI taxonomy): Eukaryota > Metazoa > Chordata > Mammalia > Primates > Indriidae > Indri > Indri indri. Next base: position 5,236 of record RJWJ010008768.1, read on the forward strand.
TGATAATAGCCATTCTAATTGGGGTGAGGTATTGTCTCATTGTGGTTTTGATTTGCATTTTCCTGATGGTTAGTGATGTTAACCACTTTTTCATATACTTGGCCATTTATATGTCTTCTTTTGAAAAATGTCTATTGAGATTATTTGCCTTTTTTTTTTTTTTTTTGACAGGGTCTCACTCTTGCCCAGGTTAAAGTACAGTGGTGTCATCATAGCTGTTTTGGTTACTATAGCTTTGTAGTATTTTTTTAAGTCAGGTGATGTGATGCCTCCAGCTTTGTCCTTTTTGCTCAAGATTGCTTTGCCTATCAGGATCTTTTATGGTTCCACACAAATATTAGGGTTTTTTTTTTTTTATGTGCGTGCATGCGTGTGTGTGTGAAGAAAGTCTTTGATGTTTTGATAGAGATTGCATTGACTATGTGGATCACTTTGGGTAGTACAGTCATTTTAATAATAATCTTTCAATCCATGAACATGAGATGTTTTTCTGTTTTTGTGTGTTCTCTTCAATTTCTTCCAACAGTGTTTTATAATTTTCATTGTAGACTCTTTTGCCTCTTTGGTTGAATTTAAGAATCAGCAGGGTTTTTTTTACCCATTCGACTCAGTAACATTTTTTAAAGACAAGATCAATTTCCTACTATTCTGTAATACTGCAGTGTTATATTTTATCATAAGTCAAATGATGGATATATAACTAATATTATGTAAATGTATATATAATTAATATTTGTATATAAAAACAAGCAGAATCAGCAACTTTATTTAAAAGTCGAATGACTTTATAGGTTTAGTGTAACTCCTTCCTTTTATGTAATTTTTGTATGAATTTTTTAGACATTAAATGGTAGGTTTTCAATAAATGTAGCTAGAAGTGAATTTAATTAAGCTCAATACTATGACCTATTTTCATTATTTTAGTATTTTAGATTTTAATGCTATATTACATATATTTTATTATATAATTATGTAATAATTATAACTATGATATAATTATAGTATTTTAGTATTATATATTATATTAGTACTTAATCTCATTTGAGTATTTTGTACAAATACTAATGAGTAACTTTAGCAGAAAAGAGAAATCAGTAAAGGGAATTCACAGTTGTTTAAAAATAACTCCTTTTGACTGCGAATCAGCAAGCTACAAATGAACTGTTAGCTTATTATTATCAAACTGTCATGTCTTTCACTAAACAACAAAAACCTAGAGAAATTATCATTCTTGCTAAAAGAAGCAATAAAAGAACACAGAAAACCAACACTTGAACCATTTTAGAAGGACTAGATAAGATCCAAGGGAACAATTGACTTCTCATGTGGCTGAGGTATGGGGAAGAGGGAGAAGAGGACTGTACCCTAAAGACAGCATGTTACCAAGTCAAAGGAATGTAGTCACTTGTCCATGTCCCTTAGTTGCAGAAGTACTGGCTTAGAAGAGCCCCTGAAGTCGTCTTTGCAATGAAAGGGAAAATTGAACCTTTAAGACAAATTTAAATAATGTAATGGCATAAATTCTAACCTCTCTGAATCTGTTCAAATTTGTGTGACAAATATTTCCAGCCCTTTTTAATTATATGGTTTTACAAATGTATTTTAGTAAGATCTGATGTGATTTTTATAGAACTAAATTCTGAATATTTGAAAAAATCTCTGTAAGTTCAAGGATAAGAGTTATTTTTAAGATATAAACATCCTTAGTGTGAGTCATATAATAGTATAGGGAAATTCACAGCCTATTAAACAAACCTAAATTACTCATTTATCAATCTTTGAATGCCTACTAGGTACATTTTAATAGAGTCTCTTTATATATTGCTGCATTTAATTTACTAAAAATTTGTTAAGAGTTCATGCAGCCATATTCATCATGGATCTTGATCTGTAATTTTCTTTTTTCTTTTGATAATGGTTTGGTATCAGGGTAGTGCTGGCTTCATACCATGGAATGAGTTGGGAAGTGTTCCTTCCTTTTATATTCTAGAAGAGTTTGTATAGAATTAGTATTTCCTTCCTTAAATGTTTAGTAGAATTTATTTATCAGTTATGTAATCTGGGACTAGGGTTTTCTTTGTGGGCAAGTTTTAAATTACTAATTCAATTTATTTAATAAATACATAGTTATTCAGGTTTTCTATTCTCGATTGAATTTTTATAGTTTGAATCTGTCTGTTTTGTATAATTTGTTGATTTTATTGGCTTAAGTTCATAATCTTTTTTGTTTTAATTTTTAAAAAATTTTTAGAGACAGGGTCTCACTCTGTCACCCAGGCTCGCTTGAGCGCAGTGGTGCAGCCATAGATCACTGCAGCCTCAAACTCCTGGGCTCCAGCGAGCATCCTGCCTCAGTTTCCTGAGTAGCTAGAACTATAGGCACATGCCACCATGCCTGGCTAATTTTTTTATTTTTTGTAGAGATGGGATCTTGTTATATTGCCCAGGCTTATCTCTAACTCCTAGCCTGAAGCAATCCTTCCTCCTGCCTCCATCTCAGCCTCCCAAAGCACTGGGATTTTAGATGTGAGCCACTGCGCCTCATCTTGTTACAATTTTAATGTTTGTAAAATACATAGTGATATCCCTCTTTCATTCCTAATGTTGGTAATTTGGATCTTCTGTCTTTGATCAGTCTGGTTAGAGGTGTATCAATTTTATTGATCTTTTAAAAAATAATCTGCCTTTGGTTTCACTGCTTTTTTCTATTTTTGTTGTTTTCTTTGTTCTTGAATTCCTTATTACTTTAGGTTTAATATGCTCTTCTTTGTATATTTTCTTATGTTGGTAGTTTGGATTGATTTTAGACCTTTATTCTTTTCATTATGTAAGTATTTATAGCTATAAATTTCCCCGAAAGTACTCTTTTAGCAGCAGCACAATTTTTATATGTTGTGTTTTTATAAATTATTCAAAATATTTTCTAAATATCTTATTTCTTCTCTGACCCATGGATTATTAAGGAGTGAGTTGTGCAATTTCCAAGTATTCGACAGATGTTTTTTGCTTTTAATTTCTAAAATATAACCTGTCTTGATAAATGTTCTAACTGCAGTTGGAAAAACTATTCTGCTGTTGTTTTTTTTTTGAGCATTGTATACATATCAGCAAGGTCAAGTTGGTTGATAATGTTATACACCAAAAATGTTCTGTAACACTAACATTGCATTAATATATCTTTTTTCATCCTTTTTGTTTTACCTCTGTGTCTTTATATTTAGAATGCTTCCTTGTAGACAACATATAGTTAGGTCTTATGTTTTTATCATGGCTCACAGTTACTTATTTCTTTTTTCCCTTCTTTCATACCTTCTTTTAGATTTTTTTCTTATAAATTCCATGTATCTCAATTGTTGTCTTATTAGACATCTTTTTTTTTTAGTGTTTCCTCTTGTATTTACAATACATATCATAATTTGACACATTTTACAAATAATATTATACTACTTCACATATATCCTAAGAACCTCATAACAGAGCACATCTATTTTCCTTCTTCATTCTTTGTACCATTATTGTCATTCATTTTACTTCTTTATGTATTATAAATCCCATAACACATTCCTATTATTTTGTTTTAAACTTGCCTTTTTAAATCTCTTTACAATTATTTATTTTTTTATTTTGAACAAATTTTAGACCTACAGAAAAGTTTTGAAACCAGTGCAGAGTGTTCCCATATGCCCTTAACCCAGCTTTCCTTAATATTAACATCTACATAACCATTGTATAATGATCAGAACCAAGAAATTAACATCGATACAATACTATTAACGATAAATTTTATTCAGTTTCACCAGTTTTTCTACTAATATTCATTTTCTTTTCCGGAATCCACGTTACATTTAATGGTCATGTGTCCTTAGTTTCTTCCTATCTGTAATAGTCTGAAAGACTGAAATGCTTTGCTTTTCTTTCATGATGTTGATAATTGTGAAGAGTACTAAGATATTTTGTAGCATGCCACTCATTTTGGGTTTCTTTGATATGTTTTTCATGACTGCTTTGAGTTCATGTGTTTTTGCCAAGAATACCAAAGTGGTGATTGTGATGCCCTTCCCAGTGAATTGTAATATTGATAAGTCTCATTACTGGTGATTTTGACTTTGACCACTTGGTTACTGTAATTTCTGCTGTTTCTCCACTTTAATATTTTTTTTATTAGTAATTATCTTGGGAGAGGTACTGGTTTCAAACTATGCAGATATCATATTTTTCCTTAATCTTTTGCCCTGTCATTTTAGGGTCATTGGTGGTTCTTCCCTGTAACAGTTATTACTGTATCTTGATGGTGATTTTTTTATTTTCCTCATTCCATTCCTTTTTGTATTTATTAATTAGAATTCTTCTATAAGAAAGAGCTGTCCCTTCTCCCCATTTATTTGTTTATTTGCATATTTATATTAGTCTGGACTCAATTTTTCCCATTCTATGGGTTATAAACCAATATTATTTTTATACATTTTTCTTGCTTAAATTGTTCCAGGTTTGGATACTGTGAACTCTTTTGGGTTGGTTTCTGTCCTTTTTTTATATTCCATCATCCTTTCTGATTGTCTTTTAAAGAAATTAAAAATGAGAAAAAATGTTTTTATTTACCGCTTCTGTTACTTTTCATTTATGTAGATCTGAATTTGTGTCTCAAATCATTTTCCCTTTGCCCAAAGAACTTCCTTTAATACATATTATATTATAGATTTGCTCAAAATGAATTCCCTCAGCTTTTATTTGGCTGAAAAACCTTTATTTTCCTTCATTTTTGGAAGCTGTTTTTCATGGTATAGATTTCTAATTTGACAGTTTCCTTTTCCCTGTTTTCTCCCCAGTATTTTAAAGGTATCTTTACGTTGTCTTCTGACTTACCTAGTTTCTGACAAGTCTACCATCATTCTTATCTTGGAGTTTATGAGCCTTTTGGATCTGTGGGTTTATGATTTTCATCAAAGTTGGAAAAATTTTGACCATTATTTTTTGTAACTTTTCCCTTTTGTGGTCCCTTCTTTTCTATTCTCTGGATCTTTAGTTACCTATATATTAGACCTCTTTATATTGATTATTCATTTATGGGGGGGTGTGTGTATTTCAGATTGTTTCTATTGCTATTTTTTTCTGTTGGTATATATCATTTCTTCTTCACTGTCTAAATCTACTATTAAGCCTATGCAATGAAACTTTTACTTCAGATACTGTATTTTTTACCTCCGTACATTCTAGGTGGGTGTCATTTTTGTTCAAAAAAAATTTTTTTTTTTTGCCTTCTTGAACATATGGAGCTCATTTTTATTAGCATTTTCAATGTTCTTCTATTTCCATCATCTCTTTTATTTTTGTTTCTGTTGCTATGGAATGATTTTTCTTCTGATTGTGGGTTAAATTTTCCTGCTTCTTTACACATCTAGTAATTTCTAATTGGATATCAGCATTATAATTTTCACATTGTTGGCTCTTATATTTTATATTTTGTTGTATTCCTTTAAATAGTGCTAGACTTTGTTCTGGCATACCCTGGTTTGACTGCTGGGAGTTATTTGAGTTGCTACTTTCTGCTGGTTCTTTGCCTGGCTTTTGGTAATTTGTTTTTACATATACAGAGATCAGAATTCAGGCAAAGACTGAAAGAGACTTTCCTACAGATTGCATAAATCTCTCTATTTGCTGCTTTCTTATCTCTCCATTTCTGCCCCCAAAATTCTAGCCCCCTTGGTCTTTCTAAACTCAGATCTTTTGCCACAACTCAGTGAAACTGTTGGCTTTTGTTCGGTATTCCTTCCCTGCTTTTTTGTGACCTGGAACCTGACTCCAGGGAGTAACCTAGGGCAGTCATAGTCCTCATATAGTTTTCCTGTGTATGGCTGCTCTGTGCTGTCTACAAACCATTTTCTCATATATTTTGTTCATTTTCTAGTTGCATCATGGCCAGAAATGGAAGTCAGTCTAGTAATTCTTGATTCGCTAGTATAAGTGGTTGACATTATAACTATTATGGATTCTGTTACCATCCTCTGACAAGTATTAAATTTTGTTCTACTAGTCAGTTTAATTATTGTTGAATCTTCTTGACCATGTAGATACTTAGATTAGCTCTTCTTAGGATGGTTCTATTTGGTTATGTCTTTTAACCTAGGGCAAATTCCTTAGTTTTGAGATGTGGTCTTTACTTCTATGTTATGCCCTTTTGAAATTTGGTTTTCTGACCCCTCTAACTAGGCAGGACTGAAATTCCAGACTCTTATCTACCACACTTGGCAGCAATTGAAATCTCTGCTCAGCACTTTTAGCCTTATGGCTGTTGTTTTTCCCTTAGGCTCCTTGCAGTCTCCTCTCCCACATGTGTATTTTAAGTCAGTGAAGAATTTGAGGAGTTGTTATGCAGATCTGGGGACTCCACTAATTGTGTTTTCTTCTTTCCGGGGTATCCAACCTTGAATTCCAGCTACTCTGATAACCCTGAACCTTGTGCTCTGGCTTCTCAGGCCAATAGGACTCTGACTTTTGACTTGAGATTTATTTTCCACAAGCAAATTTTTTAGTTGCTTCATGGTAGAAGCTTTATAATAAGGCTTTTTATAAATGTGGACCTTATGTGATTCCTATATTTGTTATCTATTGTTGTGTAACAAATTACTCTAAAAGATAGCTCTTGAAACAATAAGCATTTATTATCTTACAATTTCTTTGGTTCAGGTATCAGGCACAGCTTAACTGGACCTTCTGATTTAGGATCTCTCACAAGGTCTCTCAGGTGAAGTATTAGCCAGGGCTGGGGTGGTTGGTATCTGAAGGTTGATCTGGGAAGGGATACACATCCAAGCTCATGTGGTTGTTGTCAGGACTCAGTTCCTAGCAGGTTGCTGGACTGACTATTATTGTCTGGAGGCTGCCCTATTCCTTTCCATGTGGATCTCTTCAACATGGCAGCTTTCTTCATCAAAGGATACAAGCTGAGAAGTCAATAAAGAGAGTACTAACAAGATAGAAGTCACAATCTTTTGTAATCTAATTAAAGATGTAACATCCCGTGACCTTTGTTGTATTCTCTTGGTAAGAAGCAAGTTAGTTAGTATAGCCCACATTCAAGGGGAGGGGTAATTATACAATGTAAACAGTTATTCATAGGGCAAGTTCATTGGGGCTATCTTAGAAGTCTGCCTACCACAGTTCCATTTTTTCAAGAGTCAAATTCCCTCCAGTTTCTACTTCGGACTCTCTACATGCCTTTAAGTGGTGGTATTAAATTATTTTTGTATTTTTTGTTTTGTTTATGTTTTTAAGAGATGGGGTCTTGTCATAGGCTGTTCTCTAACTCCTGGCCTCAAGCAGTCCTCCTACCTCAGCCTCCCGAGTAGCTGAAACTACAGATACAAGCCACTGTATCTGGCTTTAAATATTTTATCCAGAGTTTTTAATTATTGACAAGGCTCCACCATGACCATTAGCTAGAAGCTCAATATTTGCAGATATTAACCCTAACTTCCTTTTAGGACAAAAATGTTCTACCATGATAACATTTTCATCATGTTTTATCATTTCCTAATTAGCCATTAAATATTTTACCTAGATGTCTCACTGATATCTCATATTCAGCATGACCAAGATATAACTCCTCACCAAAACTTTTCTTCTTTTTCTATTTTATTTTTCCCTCTTAATTACATTGCTATTTTCTCCAGCAACCCAGGCTCAATATCTTAGAGGATTGTTTTTTCTGTTCTGGTCCTGGTCAAGGTGTGGGCTACTGACAACACAGGTACTGAACGACTAACTTTTTGTTAGCAACTTGCCCAAATTAAGAACAGAAATTTAAAGTAAGCATTTAGAATCTTGTGTAACAATTTACATTGCTAGGGCATCCAAGTTTGTGATTTTGTGTTTTAAAAAATATTGATGCAAAACAATTGGGGAAAAAAACCAAAACCAAAAAACTGGACCTTTACCATATATAGTTTGAGAAGTACTGTTCTATCCCATTTCTATTATTTTTTCCACCTCTTCTAATAGCTCTGACAGCGGGCCTGTTCATTCCGCTTACACTGCAATTGATGTAGTTTAGGCCCTCGCACTATTCCTTATGGGCTAGTTGCAATAGCTTCTTGCAACTCTGTTTTCTAATTCTGCCTTCTCCAGTCCATCCATTCATATCTATGAGAAAACAGACATTTTAGAACAGCATTCTGATTATTGTGATTTGCTTAAAAACTTTTAAGTTGTTCTTTATTACCTGGTGAAAATGGTCCAGATCCTTAGTTTGATATTTAAGACCTCAGATTTCTCTACTCTCCCCCATCTCCTCTCCCTACTCCTTCTCTGTCCCTCCTCCCCTCTTTTCCATATAGCTACTTTGTATCCTGTAAACTGGACTTTCAAAATATAACCACTGCATACCTATTAGAATAGCTAAAATGCAAAACATTGACAATGCCAAATGCTGGTGAGAACTCTAATTCATTGTTGGTAAGAATGCCAAATGGTACAGCCACTTTAGAAGTCAATTGGAAGTTTCTTACAAAGTTAAACGTAGTATTACCACATGATCCAATAATCATGTTCCTAGGTATTTACCCAAATGAATTAGAAAACTAATATTTGAAGTGGGTTTCTTGAAGACGGCATATAGTTGGGTCTTGGTTTTTTGTTAACTCCGACAATCTGTCTTTATTAGTGCATTGAGAACATTGACATTTAAATGTGATTTAGTTGGATTATTATCGATTATATTTGCAACTATTTTTTGTTGAACTCGTTTCTTTTTTTGTCTCCTACTTTTTTTTGTCTTTACTTTTAACTGAGCATTTTATATTATTTCATTTTCTCCTTAGCATATCAATTATACTTTTATTTATTTATTTATTTATTTTTTTGAGATAGAGTCTCACTCTGTTGCCTGGAGTAGAGTGCTGTGGCGTCAGCCTAGCTCACAGCAACCTCAAGCTCCTGGGCTCGAGCAATCCTACTGCCTCAGCCTCCCAAGTAGCTGGGACTACAGACATGCGCCACCATGCCCGGCTAATTTTTTCTATATAGATTTTTAGTTGTCCAAATAATTTCTTTCTATTTTTTGTAGAGACGGGGTCTCACTCTTGCTCAGGCTGGTCTCGAACTCCTGACCTTGAGCGATCCACCTGCCTCGGCCTCCCAGAGTGCTAGGATTACAGGCGTGAGCCACTGCGCCCGGCTCAGTTATACTTTTAATTTGTGTGTGTTTGCCATGGAGTTTACAGTATACATTTACAACTAATGTAAGTTCACTTTCAAATAACACTTACACCACTTCATGGGTAGTACAGGTACCTTATAACAAAATATTCCCATTTCTTCCGTCTTGTTTCTTATAACATTGCTGTCATCCATCTTGCTTATACTTAAGCTATAATCACCCAATGTCTTGTTGCCGTTAATACTTTGTACAAAGTGTTATCTGTTAGATCAATTAAGATTAAGAAAATAAAAGATTTTTGTCTTTATTCCTTTTCTCTAATATTCTTCCCTTTTTTGTGTTGATCCAAGTTTCTGACATTAATCATTTTTCTTCTTTATAAAAAACTTTTTTTAACATTTCTTGCAAGGCTAGCAATGTCAGTACTGGTGACAAGTTCCCATATTCTTGTTAATCTGAGAAAGTCTTTATTTCTCTTTTACTTTTGAAGGATAATTTCATTGGAAACAAATTTTTAGGTTGTTGGGTTTTTTTTTCCTTCTTAACACTTTAAATATTTCACTCTACTCTCTTCTTATTTGCATGATTTCTGAAGAAAAGTCTGATGTAATTCTTATCCTTTTCCTCTAGCTTCCTTCCAAAATTTCTTTTTGCCTGTGACTTTCTACAACTTGAATATAACATGCCAAGGTTAAACAGGAGGGGATTTTTCTCTTATCTTCACCCTGAGAACCTGGGGCCGGGCTCCTGGAGATAAATATAGGGAACCTCCTTAAGATGGGCTCTCACCCATTTTTATCTCTAATGTATTCCACACTCAGTCTCCTGCAACTAGTTAGTTAATTACCCTTTACAAGTTTCTACTTAAAACACTTAACGTTTCCAGCTATGACTTCTAACCCTGATAAACTCTAAATCTCTTTATTTGCAATTTTCTCCATTTTTGGGGACAGGGTTTTGTCCTTAAGTCTCTGAAGGGTGTAAGAAGAGTTGATGGTCTTCGGTTTGTTCAACCTTTTTTTGTTGTGAGGATGACAGTGAGGACTTCCAAGTTTAAGTCAGATTGGAAACTAGAAATCAGCTGTTAAGTTTTTATAGAAGTTCTCTACCAAAATGAGGTAATTCCCCTCTATTCCTAAATTGGAGAGGGTTTTTAACATAAACGCATTTTGAATTTTGCAAAGTGTTTTCCTTGCATGAATCATCAAATGATTTTACTTCCCTAGACTTTTGATTTGGTGAATTACATTGATTGATTTTCAAATATTGAACCTGCCTTGCATATCTGGAATTAATCTTACTTGGTCATGGTCTATAATTCTTTTTACATTATTGAATTCAATTTTCTAATGTTTTGTTGAGAATTTTTGTGTCTAAGTTCCTGATATACATATCTCCTGAGAGACATTGATCTATACTGTTTTCTTTTTGTACTGTCTTTGTCTGGTTTTAATATCAAGGTAATGCTGGTCTCATAAAATGAGTTTGTAAGTGTTCCTTCCTCTATGTTTTGAAAGAGATTGCATAAAATTGTTGTTAATTCTTTTCTGAGTACTTGGTAAAAGTCTCCAGTGATGCCATCTGGGCCTGAGATTTCTTGTTTGAGAAGCTTTTTAATTATAAATCAAGTTTATTTAATGGTTATAGTACTATTCAGGTTTTCCATTTCACCTTGGTTGAGTTTTGGTAGTTTGTGGTTTTTAAAGAATTGTTCTGTATCTTCTAACTTTGGGTATTTGTGATTTATAATTATGAAGTTTCTAATATTTCCTTTTTATCTTTTTAAAGACTGTAGTATTTATAGTCCCTTGTTACATTGCTAATATTTATATGTGTCTTCTCTCTTGTTTGTCTTTGTAAATCTTCCCATAGGGTTATCAATATTATTGACTTTTTTCTAAAATATCAACTTTTATTTACATTGATTTTTTTTTCTTCCCTGTTTTTAATTTTATTGATTTATACTCTTATTTTTTTATTACCTTCCTTCTGGTTGCTTGGGCTTATTTTTATCTTCTTTTTCTATTTTCTTGAGATGAGAACTTAGATTATTGACTTGATATCCTACTTCTTTTACAATGTAGAAGTTTAGTACTATAAACTTATGTCCCACAAATTTTTCTTATTGTTACAAAATATACATAACATAAAATGTATCCTTAGGCATTTTTGTAGAGTTTGGTGGCATTAAGTACATTCACTTTGTTGTGCAGCCATCACCATTATTCATCTCCACAACTTTGTCATCATCTTTTACTGAAACTTCCTACTTATTAAACAATAAATCTTCATTCCCCCATCTCCTCAGCACCTGGTACTACTATTCTACTTTCTGTCTCAATGAATTTGACTCATATAAGTGGGACCATATAATTGTCCTTTTGCGTGTGGTATATTTCATTTGGCATAATCTCATCAAGGTTCATACATGTTTAGCATGTATCAGAATTTCATTCCTTTTTAAGGCTGTACAATATTCCATTACATATACGTACCACACTTTGGTTCATTCATTGGTGAACATTTCGCTTATTTCCAATTTTGACTATTGTGAATAATGCTGCTGTGAACATTGGTATACAAATATCTTTTTGAGTCCCAGCTTTCAGTTCTTTTGGGTATATATCCAGAAGTGGAATTGCTGATTTATATGGTAATTTTATGTTTAATTTTTTGAGGAACCACTTTACTGTTTTCCACAGCAGCTGCACCATTTTACATTTCCACCAGCAGTGCCCAAATGTTCCAGTTTCTCTATACCCTCACCAATACTTGTTATTTTCTGTTTTTTGATAGTAGCCATCCTAATGGGTGTGAAGTGGTATCTCATTGTTTTGATTTGCATTTCCTTAATGATTACTAACGTTGAGCATCTTTTCATGTGTGTATTGGCCATTTGTATATCTTTTGAGAAATGTCTATTGAAGTCTTTTGCCTGTTTTTTAATTGGCTTCTTTGAGTTTTTTTGTGATGGTCTTGTTTTATTGTGGAGTTCTTTATATATTCCGGATATTAATCCTTTAGCAGATACATGATTTGAAAATATTTTCTCCTATTGTGTGGGTTTTTTCACTCTTGACAGTATCCTTTGATTCACAAAAGTTTAATTTTGATGAAAACAGATTTATCTATTTTTTTCATTGCCTGCATTTATAGGTAGCTTAATAATGTGCCTCACACCCATTTTTCAGAGTAGAATTGCTGGATTATATGGTAGTTCTATGTTTAATTTTTCGGGGAACCACTGTACCGTATAGAGTTATATACAGTTTGTTTATGTTACTTTTTTGATATCTCCAACCTCTGCCTTTAAAATAGAAAAATCATGACAGGACCAATATATTTGTTACAAATAAAAAGGTTTTTAAAGGCTAAATAACACTATGAATAATGTAAATTTCCAATACAGTCCTTTCAACCAGAATGGAAAGGAGAAATATACCTTATTTTCTGTCTTTTTAGAGTGCTATTGAGAAGCAGTTTTTATTTATAAATCTCAAATTATGTATTTATATAACATCAGAATGTATGTGTATTTGAAAGCACATATGTTTTGAGGTGGACGATGACCCTCAAATTGAACTCAAGGTGTATCCGATATCATTGTCTTGAATTTGCTTAAAAAAAACTAGCTCTTTAAATTTTGGAATATACAAACATTTGTGGTTGAATTGGTTACTTAAATTAAAAAGAGTGTATAATACAGGTTGGTAATCATTTACAAACAACATTTTAATTTTATCAGATGTCATTTTGAAATAATGGTTTCAGATTTTGTGATTGACTTTTTCAGAAACAAAATGTAATTATGATATAGAAAAATGAAGCTTTTTCTTCTCACAGTGCAAGTGTGTTTCCTAAATAATTTACCATTTCAAATAAAAGTTGCTTATTTAATAAGATTGTTTCTAGTTATTTGTGCTTAGAAATTATAAAATTTACTCTCTTGCTTAGAAGTATTATCTAATATATTCTTTAATAATACTTATTGCATTTTTATGTTGGTTAATTTGCAGGTGAATTATGTAACCTCATTACGCTGGATGTAGCTCACAATCAACTTGAACACCTTCCAAAGGAGATTGGAAACTGCACACAGATAACCAATCTTGACTTGCAGCACAATGAACTGCTAGACCTCCCAGATACTATCGGTATGAGAGGAGAAAAAAAGATATTGATATTTATTTATAGCTACCTGGATATCAAAGGAATATTTTTGATCCATTTTGGTAGTAAAAATCAGAGATTAAAATTCAAAATTATCAAAGTAGTAAAACTTCATTCAAAATGATAGTATTTAAAATCACTTTCATTTTCTTTTCTCAGCAAAAAAAAAATAACTAAGTTTTAGGAAATGAGCCCAGTTGGACTATGAAGAAGACAGAATATTGAGTTACGTGTATATATTCTATTACAGCTTAATTTGCGGAATGGGTGGCTTTTTTTGTTTTTGCTTATTTCAGAATGTTGTATACTGTTATATTGGATGTGGTCCCTTCTTTATTAAAGTAGTCCACACTGAAAAGTAAAACCATTGATGTTTAGATTTGAAAACATGGTGAAAATAATTTGAAGTTTGTTCATCTGTAATATTGAGAGGTAAGAGAGGAGATGTCTTGAAGTTCAAAATGTGTTTCAAAGACTTAGCCAAATTGCAAAAAGTTGAATTGAGCTGTGATACATACATTCTATATTTATATAGTCTTCTTTATTTTTCTAGTTGCCCATACATTTATATGAATAGTAAAGGAAATTTTTAAAAATTCTGACGCCTTTTCAGTTATTGGTATAGTATAAGGATACTATAATGTTTATTTAGAAAAATCACATCTGTACTTAATTTACATAATTTCAGTAATTAATATTTCTTTTTTTTTTTTTTTTTTTTTTGTAGAGACAGGTTCTCTCTATGTTGCCCCAGGCTGGTGTCAAACTCCTGGGCTCAAGCAAAGTAATGCATACTTTATCGGTGCTATTACTAAATCATTTGAGGCCTGTGATGATGTTTGCTTTCTACGGAAGGATTTTTGTTTCTTTGTTTCTGTCATGTATGTAGCAGGACCACTTTAATCCGTGTTCAAGGCTTCAGATTTTTCGGGTCCCCCAAGTGATTCAGAGGTTTTCTGCAGATTTACTGGATGACTGTTTTACTTCCAGTTCACCCTTTTAAGTAGGATGCAGGTTGGTAGGGTCCCAGCTGATGTTGATTATTGGAGTCCCCATCCTTGCAAGGCCCTAGATTTTGATTCTTGCCAGAAACATGCCTTACCTTTCAGCTGCCTCTTCTGGTTAGAGAAGCACTCTCAAGATCTCCAGTGTTTTGCTTGTTTCTGGGTTTCCAGCTTGTTTCTGGCCTGGTACTTAGTCATCTTGTTAGTGCTCTGATTTTGGTTTTAGAAGATGTTTTTAGTTTTTTTAAATGGGAGGGTTTGTTTGAATTACCTGCTACTACTTGAAACCAAAGCAATTATTAGGAAATTTTTTTAAGAGTTGAATAGACTGTCTTAGGTTATATGGGACAACTATTTATCTGCAGAAAAGCAAGCTGAGACTTGGATATAGTAGCTAGCCATTATAATCTACGTCTCCTTGATTCTTGGCCCATTGCTTTCTATCATACTACTATTTGTAGTGTCAACAGAGTATATGTTCTAGTTAATTGGTTTATTATGATTTAGATGCCCCTCTGAAAGGCAAGACTGTCTATAACACATAAGGAATCATTTTATTAATACCCATGGTGAATAACAAATTTTCTATATAAATAAAAGATTGGTTCACAGACTGAGCACAATTTTTTTCTTTTCTCTTCTTAAAATCTATTAAAATGGTCAAGATAAACAAAAGTGATCCTAGACAAAAAAAGCATAGAAAGGGTATATACTGCATCTATAAAAAACATGATCAGGCTGATACAAAAAGGAAACCAAGAATAGAATACAGTTTTAGAAATATGTTTGCCAAATCAAATTTACTGGAAAATGCTATATGAAGTAATGAACACAGCCAGACCAAAATAGTGATCTATAGAATAAAACAGAAGTCCCTTAGAATCTAGAACAAAAAAAAAATGTACTAAATAAGTGAAAAGTTAAAAAGTCGTGGGAGACAGGACTAGAAGTTCTACAAAGAGAATAGAGGTAATACAATGAAGAAACTAATAAAATATAATTTTGTGTTTTCCTGAACTTGATGAAAAACTCAGATAATATGACTGAAATTGCTTACCAAGTAGAAATAATTAAAAAAAGATACATTTTGGTAGAAATTTTAAAAAATTGGATTTATTTGAGTAAATAATATATTCTCAAATAATAGTATAAAACCTGTCTTTGTCTAGTTTTTGGTTTTAGGGTAATACTGGCCACATACAAGTTGGGAATGTTGCTTTTTCTTCAAATTTTGAACAGTTCGTATGAAATTGGCATTATTTCTTTCTTTAATATTTAGTAAAATTCACCAATGAAGCCTCCTGGATCAGGATTTTTCTTTATAGGAATGTTTTTTAAAACAATTTCAATTTCTTTAATGGATGTAGGGCTATTTAGGTTATCACTTTCTTCTTGAGCAAACTTGATCATATGTGTCTTTCAAGGAATATATTCATTTTATTGGAGTTGTCAGATTTAAGGACATAAAATTGTTCATAACATTCTCTTATTATTTGAATAGCTATAGAGTCTATATAGTAATGCCACCTTTCTCATTTCTGGTATTGGTAACTTGTATGTTCTCTTTATATTCCTAATCATTTGAGTTAGAGGCTTATCAATTTTATTGATCCTCTCAAAGTTTTATTGATTTTTCCCTATTGTTTTTCTGGTTTTCATTTCATCGATTTCTATTTTTAAACATTATTTTCTTTCATCTGTTTACTTTGAGTTTTATTTGTTCTTCTTATATTTTCTTATGGTGGAAGCTTGAGGTTATTGATTTGAGGCTTTTCCTCTCATAAAGACATTTAAAGACATTCAGTGCTATAAATTTGCCCTTAAGTTCTGCTTTAGCAGCATCCCACAAATTCTGACATGTTGTGATTTCCTATTCCTTCAAATTACTTTCTGATTTGCCTTTTTGTTTTTATGATCTATGCCTTATTTAGAAGTAAGTCATTTTGTTCCCAAATGTTTGACATTTTCCCACAAATCTTTTTGTTACTGAATTCTAATTTAATTCCATTGTGGTCAAGAACATAATGGCTTGAATCCTTTGAAATTTATTGGGACCTATTTTATGGCTCAGTTTATGGTCCGTCTTGCTAAATATTAATGTGCTATTGAATGTGTGTTTTAATTTTGTTGGGTGGAGTGTTCCATAAGTGTCAATCATGGCACAGATTAGGCAATCAGTGAATTTATCCTACTTCCTGCCTTTTGGGGGAGGGGTCTCTTTTTTCTTCTAATATTTTTGCATTGTCAGGACAAGTAACATGCTTTGTTATGCTAATCCTCATTTTTGTTTTAGACTTAATGTTCATCAGCAGTCCTGTTGTCACAGTTGCCTCAGTCATTTCTTGGTTGAAGTCAATCTGGTAATAGTTTTCTCAAAAATAGTTCATGAGAACAGTAGTCTTCTATAGCTCTTATATGTTTCTAACCTTTGTACTTGAAGAGAACAGTTTGGATGGCTATAAAATCATTGGTCAAACTTCCTTTCCTTGAACTTCTTAGTTCTGCTGTCTTCTGGAATTGAGTGTACAAAAATATAGGGCCAGTATGTTTGTTTTCCCTCATTTTAAGTGATTTGTTTCTCCTGGCCAGCCAAAGGATCATTTCTTCATTTCTGAAGTTCAATAACTATGTTTTATTTCTCAGTGTTGATTTTTAGGGTCATATTTCCATAGTATAATCTAGGGGAAATGTGGGCCAATTCAGCGTATGTGTTTAATTTTTATTTTAGTATATTTTCTTGGATTACATAGTGACATATTTAGATTTTTTTTTTGTATGTCCTTACTGCTTGTTTTGAACAACTAATTAATTGGTATAGTGAAAGAGGAAAGAAAGAATAATGTGTAATCTCAGCATGGTCACTTTTCAATGGAATGTCATATAAAAACACTTTCAAAAAATAACTTCTTGGCCGGGCGTGGTGGCTCACGCCTGTAATCCTAGCAATCTGGGAGGCCGAGGCGGGTGGATCATTTGAGCTCGGGAGTTCGAGACCAGCCTGAGCAAGAGCGAGACCCCCGTCTCTGCTAAAAATAGAAAGAAATTGGCTAAACAACTAAAAATAGAAAGAAATTAGCCGGGCAATTAAAATATATAGAGAAAAAATTAGCCGGGCATGGTGGTGCATGTCTGTAGTCCCAGCTACTCGGGAGGCTGAGGCAGGAGGATTGCTTGAGCCCAGGAGTTTGAGGTTGCTGTGAGGTAGCCGGATGTCACGGCACTCTAGCCCAGGCAATAGAGCGAGACTCCGTCTCAAAAAAAACAAAAAACAAAAAACAAAACTTCTTGTGTAAAACCCAAAATCTTGTTCAGTCTTTATAAACACAAAATATTGCTCTACTGCTAATGAGACAGGAGTACCAAAATTTAAGATACTCAATGTTATAAAGTTACGTTCTTATCCTTTTTATTGGTGTTTAGTCTCTGTGTATTTCTTAGGATACACTTTACTGTTTCTTGAGCATATCAGGCAAGTTCTAGCCTTAACATCTTTGTACTTTCCATCTCTCTGTTTAGAACTCTTTTCTCCTAAATGTCCCTGTATGCCAACGCACACACACACGCACACACTCCTTCAACTGATGAAATGGTTATCCCTGTTCTCTCTCTCTAATAATATTTTATTATTTAATATTTTTATATGTGTGTCTGTGTCCCTATCTTGTTAAATAAGAATCAAAGGGGGTTGCAATTAAAGGTACTAAAATGAACAGCACTGGCAAACAGAGAAAACATAGGTGGTGGTGTGTGACAAAATCTTCCAGTAAGTAGGACTAGGGTCTGACAAAGGATAACTTCTCCATGTAGCCTTCTTTCTCCTGGCTTTCTTAATTTTACATTTTTCTCTTCTATTAGAAGCAATGCTTCTGTGTTTTAAGTATGTTTACTAATTTGAAAATATTTGACTTCATTATTAATCTCTCAGAGTTAAGATGTTAGAATAACAAATGTGCCTCACTGCTAGCATATTCTGTATGATCAGATTACAATTATGTATTAGAACTTAATGAGGACTGAAACGTTAACAAGAAAATTTTAAATAATATTCCATTTATTTTTATATGCTTTGATAGTTGTCAGCAAATATAGTACAGCTGTTATTCTCAGTGATGGAAAATGAGTAAGTAATATTTATTGAAACTTTTTGTGTATTGTAGTCATTTATTATTTACCATGATTATTAAAATAATTCTTTTCCCTTTCTTCATCCCTCCCATTCCCAGTATTTTGATTGCGTAGCTCAAGGTTGAGGTTTGGTGAGAGATTTCAACATTTGGGTCTTGGTCTGTTACAAATCTTAACAGTCTTAATAGACTTTTGAGATTCTCCCTCTCATTTATTGGAGAAGAGCAATTCTCCCAAAACAGTCACTGGCAAATTTAGTTGGGATATGGTTCTCTTGATACTTTTTTTATCCAAGTCTAGTTCTTGGAAACTATAATAGTTATACTTGGAAAGTATAACTTAAAATGAAAAACAAACAAAAAGCCAACACTTATCCTGGAGAGTTGATGCTAGTCCTGAAGCAGCTGCCCACTCTTTTTTCCCTGAACTAAAGAATCTAAACCCTAACTCACAACTGAAAATCAAATCTTATATCGCCTTACCATCACTTTTCCAAAAATCACTTTATTTCCTTGCCTTTTCTTGCTTTCTTTTTTTCTTATAAGTAGACCAGGATGTTTTTACCCCTTTCTTTCTTTAACATGAACACTCCTGGAGTAGCTATCACTCCTTGGCAGTAATTACCGCCATTTACTTCTAGTCTGAGTAGTGCCAGGATCGCTGACAGCACATAGGATGTGGAGAAGAGACAGAAGGAAATGAGGAGGGGTAGCTGGTTGCAGTTAGGTAAGAGAGTGCTTAAATGTGTATTTATAGTTTCTCTGATTTAACTGTTAATCTACCCTGTTAAAGAATAAAATGTATATTCTCTTTCATATAAATGTTTTCTAATTCAAGAATTAACTATGAACAAAAGAAAATATTAAGCTTAATTACAGCAGTCATTTTGTTTCAGACTATGAACCTGATATTCTTACAGCTTTCTGGGATCTCTGGTGGTTTCATGAAATCAAGGGAGAAAAGGTCAAGTAGGAAAAAATATTTTACTTTCAATTTCTTCTCAAAATGAGATAAAGAGAAATATGCAACAAAATCCTGCCTTCAAGGCTGGAGCACAGAACAATTCACAGAGGTCCTTTTGTTGCACTGGGCTCCGAAGAAATGTTACAGTAATTATGGTTATATTAACAAGTAGAGTTTGAGAAATTAGGTTTTAGGTAATTACAGTGCAGCTTATGTATAACAACTTTACTAGTTTTTTTTTTAATGGTGGTGTTCTTTTGGGTTTTTAACATTCAAGAATTTTTATATTGCTTTCAGATTTTCAGTTTAATGTTTCTGAAAAAAATAATTGTGCCTTTGACATTATTTCATCTTTAGAACTGTGTGTCTTTCCTACTAATTATTTGCTACTTTGTTAAAATAAGATTGTTTGAGTAAGAGTTTTACTCAAAAGTTACACTGAATTAGCCTAAAGTTGCTGATTATATTTGCTGAAATTGAAAGCATCTAATTTTAATTCATAGCCATTTGATTTCACTGTATTTTAAAAATCTGACAGCATAAGAAAGCAATCTGTCAAAGCGGAGCACAGAACAATTTGTAGACAAAGTTAAGCACTTGAAACCTAAATGCCAGTGATTGGCAATGATCAGCCTACGTTTATACACAGAAGCTCAGCAACGCTGATTTTTGTTTCTTAGCCAGGATGGCTCAACATTAAAGAAAGCCATGTCTTGATTTCCAGTTTAGTTTGTTAAAACCACTCACTGAAAGAGGTTAGAGTTGAAACCACTGCAGAAGGTGAATCACAATAAATGCCAGACTTCTGACATAAAAGAGTTTTGATATTTCCTTCTTGATTTTGTTTTAACCTCTTTCATTTTGCTGAGAGTAATAGATTTTGGTGAAATGTGGATGGCTCTATGAACATGCCATGCTCTCAAGTCAGTGATAGGGCCTTTGTAAATACGGATTTCTCCACCAGAATAGCATATTCTCATAGATTACATTTTTAAAAATTCAGCCCCTTTTATCCCACCAAAAAAAAAGGAAAAAGTTTAGATCCAAGAAAATTGGAAGTACCTACCATTTTTATTTCAATTACCACTAATTTTGGTACTAGATAATGTCATGTAGCAATTTCACTATTTTGTAATGTTTTAATTCTAGAAATCTATTCTGGTTATAAAAGTGAGAACTTTAAGAGTTATTTGGTTTTAGAAAAGAGATTTCAAGAATCTAGTTCTATTTACTGGGCTTTTGAGTTGATAAAAATTTGAACTTGGTTACCATACTAATCCTTATTGCCACAGGAAATTTTTAGATTTCAGTAAGAATAAAAAGCATTTAAAATATTGTATTCATCTACTATTCTATAGTAAAGATCGGACTAAGGCATGTCAGTTGATGAAACAAAATTATAGGGACTTTCCACTATGATAAGCCCTTTCCTCTTCTGGCAAACTTCAAAGACCCCTTGGTGAGTGCTTTAGCCATGCTATTACAATGGAACAACTTCTGTAGGGAGAAGAGTGGTATGAAGGAGAGAAAGGGATGGTTTTTTATACTTCCAATTCCTTTTAAAGATTGGATGCCTTTTTTTTTTTATCTTGGGCTGTGTACAGCAAATTAAAATTTTATCAGAAGATTTTGAAGTTCTTTATAGTCAGACATGCTCGCTACTTGTAGGAAAATTTCCATCTTTATCAGCCTTGCTGTAGCAATGGCTGTAGGTATGGAATAGGCAAGGGATAAAAAATTGATACTATCACTCCCAGTTTTGCAAGGATGTGAGTAAATGGGCACTGTCCTTCACTCTTGGTGGAAATAAAATTGATATAGCCTCATGGTATTATTTATCAAAATCTAAAATATCTGTATCCTCTGAGACAGAAATATTTTCAAATGTGCACATATTTATAAGGGTGTTCATTACAGAATTCCTTCTTAAAAATTAGAAACAAAATCCACCCATTGGACAATGATTAGATAGGTATTAATACATACATATTATAGAATACTTATAGTGATTAAATAGAATTAGGTATATCTGTATTTACTCAGGAAAATATTTCTATGACCTGTTATGGGGGAAGAGCAAGCATATAGAATGATGCCATTTGTATAAAAACAAACACATAAACGTGAAAAATCCCTATATTTGTATATGTATAAATAGATGCTTAGAGAAAAGATTCAGTAGGTCCGTATTAGCCTACAAACCATAGTTACCTAAAGAAAAGATGAAGATGTATTTGTATATTTTGTAATTAAAAAATTATTTGGTGGCCATGTGCAGTGGCTCACACCTGTAATCCTAGCACTTTGGGAGGCTGAGGTGGGAGGATCTCTTGAGGCCAGGGGTTCAAGACCAGCCTGAGCAAGAATGAGACCCTGTCTCTACAAAAAAATAGAAAAATTAGCTGGGTGTGGTGGAGTGCACCTGTAGTCCTAGCTCCTCGGGAGGCCGAGGCATGAGGATTGCTTGAGCCCAGGGGTTTGAGCCTGTAGTGAGCTGGGATGAGGCCACTCCGCTCTAGCCTGGATGACAGAGTAAGATCCTGTCTCATAAATAAATAGATAGATAGATAGATAGGTGAGTTGGGAGGAATGCAGAAAGTTGGGATTATTAGTGCTTTCTTCCTAGCTGATATCTAAGAATGGGCTACTCAGAAGTTGGGTATCCCAGAAAAACTTATGTAAATATTTGTAGAAGAATTATGTTCAGATAGACCAGGCAATTCTGATGTATATTTTTAAATTATGTCCAAAAAAGCCTATGTTTCATAAACATGCTATTTTATAAAATAAGAATGGGAATGGGACAAAGAAAAGAGATTTTTTATGGGCCTTTCATATAATTTTTTGCATCTTGTTCTAATGGAAAGGAGGACAAACAGATGTTTTAGTTTCTGTAATTATTAAGAATGTATGAATGAATGCCTGCTGTGTGCTCAGCACTGAAACAAATTCTGTGGAGAGAAAAATATAGCAAGGCCCCTTACTTAAGGGATTTTCAGTCTGGTGAGGAAGAAACCTAATCCATTAAATAATTAACAACAATAAAACCAAATATAATTTACCAACTGATGGTGAAAACAATATCCTGCTGTGAGTTCAGTTTACAGAGAGATCAATAAGATCTTGATAGAACAGCCAGGGAAAGCTTGGTGAACAAATGTGTAGGACTCAGTATGGAAGGAAAATGCATTCCATGAGCACAACAGCATGGACAGTCATACAGTATGAAGGTAAAAATGAGCATATCATGCTTCTGTGTCAAGTAAACAAGCTGACCTAGAGCAAAATTAATGAAGATCTTGAGGACGGATTTCTTGATAGGGAGCCAACTGAGTTTGATTCTAGTTCCACTACTAACTAGCTAGTGACTATGACAAGTTACTTTACATATCTTATGCCAAAGTCCGTGCTGGGTTACCCTCAGATAGCTCTTATGGCTGCTGCTTTCTCATCTCCTTTTTATCAAGGGACACAGGATGACTGTGTAAAACTTCAAACCACCATGCTCTATTTTTCCGCAAGTTAGCTCATATGCTCACTTTATGGAGAAGATGAGCATCACAATGTGAAGTATCCAAACATCTTACCTCTATATTTCTTTGTTTTCCTTTTGTTCATTCCCTCCTATTCCTAGAGGCAGAGATGTTCCTTCTTCCTAAGACTAACTCTTCTGCCTTCTTTATAAAACCAGCTTTGATCCTTCCTGTTAGATCATAGCATTTTGTTCATACCTCTCTTGGGGCACTAATATAAACATAAGTATAATAACTAAGTATTATAGTTATTTGTGAAAATATGTCACTGTACTGTAAGCTGCTTGAGAGAATAGACCATGTCTTATATTTGGCATTGTGCATTTATACAGCAGCTACACAAAAGTAACTGAATTGGTAGGGTGGGATTGTATCCTGGAGAGTCTTAGAAGCTAGCAAAGAGTACTTATATTTGGTACAATAGGAAATAAGTTGTTTTTTAGTCTCAATATTTTTTCTCAACTGATAAAAGATGGAAATGTGGATTTGCCCAAATCATTGTGCTGTAGGGTTGAGTGTTAAAGAAAACCTAGAGTCTGCAAGGTCAGCTATTGGAATGATTTTGGTTTGAGATGGTAAGGATGGGATTGGAGAAGGGACAGACATGAGAAATATATTTTGGAAATAACAAATAGAATTTGATGACTGACTTGGAGGGGATGAAACTGATATTAGAAAACATTTTTAATAAGATAAATACATGGTTTTCCTTTTCTATAAAACATAATTTCACAGAGTACAATCTACCTTTTTAATATTTCTTAATTTTTGCTTTATTATAAACATCAAATATGTATTATGTATCTGGCTCTACATTGGGGTTCTGATAGTGGAGAACTCACTAGTATCAAAAAATGGATACAGGTATGAAAATATTTATAATATGGTGTGATTTTTTTGATGACAGAGGTATTGACACCATGCTGCGGGTGCACCCATGCAGCCTGTTGAGACGTAGATAGAGTTAAGTGAGTTAAATATCAGGAACTGTCTTTGGGAATGCTAGAATAAGATTTCTGGATGTTGTTGTTTTGCATTTCATTAGGCAAATGGTGTGTGCTGTTTATAGGCCTTTTCCCCCCTGGCCTTTGCATTGTTAAGATATCACATTTTCAGCTGGAAAAAAAAAAGTCTTAGAAGCTAGAATTAAGTGAAACAGCTCTAACAGTTTAATTTGAAATGTTTTTCCATGAGCAGTGTGTCCTGTCTTGTACCCAAATAAATGAAACATAATGACCCTCTATAGACTCATATTAAATATGTACACAAAATTAGCCTCAATTATGAGTCCAGTAGTACTATAGGCTCACTCTACAATGAAGCTTATTTTGACATAGTGACAGACTGCTTTATACATGTTTTAAGAATGGCCTGCTCTAGGATTAAAGGGTAGAATCAAATAGGCTTTATGGGAGAAGAGGACATTTTTAAGCATGAACCATAAAGATCAAGCATTTGTGAATCATACCCTCAATGTGTTAAAATATCACAAAATAGATATCACTTTTAAATATTTGAACCAATATATTATACTAGATGATTTCAAGAATTATTTGGCTTTGACATGGTTTTTCTCAGGTTTGCTTATTGTCATGTGAGATTTTGCTTATAAATACTGCCTTTCGATTGCATTGAATGACATGCTAAAAGAAAAAAACACAGCAGCATTTCTGGGCTTTCAAAGAGTGTTTACAGATTTTAAATCTACATTTTCAGTCTTTTTAATGGCATTTTAGGCTATATATGTACAATATTATATGTATAATATAGATCTATATGTAGTCTAATATGCCATTAAAAAGATGTACACGCTAGGGATGGTGGATCACACCTGTAATCCCAGTGCTGTGGGAGGATTGCTCTGAGTGACAGAGCAAGACTCTGTCTTAAAAAAAAAGATAGGAAAAAAATTAAAAAGATATACAGGCATATAATGCAAAAGGCGGTCACATTATATAAAATATCTCCATTGGCTGGGCGCGGTGGCTCATGCCTGTAATCCTAGCACCTCTGGGAGGCCGAGGCAGGTGGATCGCTCACGGTCAGGAGTTCGAGACCAGCCTGAGCAAGAGCGAGACCCCGTCTCTACTAAAAATAGAAAGAAATTATCCAGACAACTAAAAATATATATATAGAAAAAATTAGCCGGACATGGTGGCGCATGCCTATAGTCCCAGCTACTCGGGAGGCTGAGGCAGGAGGATCGCTTGAGCCCAGGAGTTTGAGGTTGCTGTGAGCTAGGCTGACGCCACGGCACTCTAGCTAGGGCAACAGAGCCAGAGCTTTGAGACTCTGTCTCAAAAAAAGAAAAAAAAAATCTCCATAATGTAAAATATTTATCACAAAAAAATGATGGTGGAAATATGTCATGATTTTTTAAAATTAAAATGACTTCAGAATTATAGTTCTTTACCAAAATGTTTTTAAATTACAAAACTAGAAAATTTGGAAAAATGTAGATAAGTTCTAAAAAAGCTTTTTAATTGTTATTTCCTAATTCTGTGCAGATAACTGTTTTGATGCATTTTCTTTGCACTATTTTGTATGTCTGTTTTTTACATTGTTGAGATCATATAAAATGCAGTTTTATCTTTTTCCCAAATAACATCCTAACCTTAAGTTTTTTAAATCTTAAAAATTTTATAACATAATTTTAATAGGTACAAAGTATTACAGAATACAGACATACTATAGAATAAAAATTATGTATTGAATGTCTATTATGTATCAGTCATGGTGCTAAGTATCTTACACACACAAAGCAGCCCTGTCAAGTATGTGGCATTATCCTCACTTTATGGACGAGAAAACAGATTCAGAAAGGTTAAGTAACTTGCCATAGTCACATAGATAGTATAAAATACTTCGGTTTTTCTATTTCATTACAATGCCTCCGATTTAAATAATTATTATTCTATTGTTGAACATTTATATTGTCCCCATTTTTTGCTACTATATGTATGACTTTAATTAACAGTTTAGTCATAAAAAGATTATTTCTGCCAACCCAACTTTTAAGTAATATTTGTATCATATCATAATGCGGTGGTAGCAATAGTAAATATCATTCTTGCCTGTTTTCTAATCTCAGAGTTTTCTGGGGCTTTGGAGAGTCAACTGATCCTCTGCTTTTTTTTCCGTCCAAAATTACACAACTCTCCAGAGTGTCATCAGAAAGACACTAGTGAAGCATCCTAGTTAACTTAGAAAGCATTTTAAAGACAAAATTAACTTGTCTTTGCTAAGTGGTAATTTTTAATGTTGCTTTCGTATTTAATTTTATGCCTATTGGAATTTTATTCAATCAGAACCAAGAAATTCTTGGCCCAGTTTTCAAATACTGTTGTAGAAAGGATGTAAATGAGCATAGCATACCTGTGGAATAGTTCTAATTGGAGGAATTGAAGTGGTTGCTAAGTTTTTCTGCACTGTATTTGACTAGACTTATGGTATAGAATCATGAGGGTATTTTTCACTATCAATGACTAATTCTTACCTTGAAAATGTAAAACATAAAAATTAGCTACAATTAGTCATTACTTACAACTTCAGTCACTGATTTCTTCAGCAAGCCAGAAAGGTGAAGATGAGTTATAACCAGATAAAGATTATGAGGCATAGTGATGGCCCTTTTACAAGTTTTGTAATGTTGCATTTAAGAAAGAAAGTTGATCATACAACAGCTTTTTGAAAAATGATTAAAGCAAAAAGAAAAAGACAGACATCAGAAGGTTGCCAAAGTTGAAAGCCCTCAAAATATGTCTCCAAAAGTTAAGTGTGACACAGGCAT
The DNA here is from genome assembly GCA_004363605.1 of Indri indri. Classification (NCBI taxonomy): domain Eukaryota; kingdom Metazoa; phylum Chordata; class Mammalia; order Primates; family Indriidae; genus Indri; species Indri indri. The sequence continues at coordinate 31,975 of RJWJ010008768.1, forward strand.
CCACTTCTGTATTTTCTAACACTGGAAATAACTGTTTAATTTAAAAGTAAAGGCTATATTGGCATTTTAACCTAGCTGAACAAAGAATCTCATAGCAACAGTTGTAATTTGAAGTCAAAAAAGAAATGAATTAGCCATGACAAATACATTGAACTAAATTCTCATTACCATTATCTTTTTGTGTTAAAATTAACTTTTTTTCTAATGTATATTGTTTGGTAAATTAAATTTGAATTGAGCCTTTTATGATAGCAGATATTGTTACATTCATCCAGGTAGTTTACGTGTAGCTTGCTATGTAGTCATGGCAATAAAATTAGAAAATGCCTAGAAAATAAAATGCTCTGCTTTTTATTTATTCGATAATGAATAATTTGTACTCAAGCTGGATATGCTTAGACAAGAGAGACTGTAACTTTCACTTTTGTTTGTAATTATTTTGGTTCGAGGAATTTTTTACTATCAGATCAAGTTTTCAGAGAAATTTTGGAATGTTTATATTGAACCTTTCTGATCTCACAAAATAATTGTTCATCTTATATTTTAAATAATACCATTTTAGAAATTTGGAAATTTCTTCTTCAAAATGATATGTAACTTTTTATATATAACCACTTGTTTTAAGTTGGATCATCATCACATAGATATAAATGGGATAATTATTATAAGTTAAAAATACACACTACTTTTCAATTAAAGGTTAATTTTTTAAAGTATGCCTATATTTTCTAATAGTTCATTTTAAAAATTAACTTATAGTTGTAGATTATTTTTCTGAAACAAGCACAAAAGTGGTTTCAATTTCATCCTAATTGATAGAGTGTAGTATGTGATTTCTTGGTACTAGAAGTTAAAGATCTTACTGAAATAGTATTTGAAGTAATTCATAAATATCTAGTAGATAACCTGTGACAGTGAGAGAGGCTCATCAGATTTCATAAAAATAATAATAATAATAATTTTTTCTTATTGCTCACAGGAAACTTGTGCAGTTTAAGTCGTCTTGGCCTGAGATATAACAGACTATCAGCAATACCCAGATCATTAGCAAAATGCAGTGCACTTGAAGAATTAAATTTAGAGAACAATAACATTTCTACTTTACCAGAGGTAAGAAGTAGATTAGAGAAAACAAAAGTTGAAACAAGTCTGCAAGATAATGTGGGGAAACCTAGTAAATCTTCACAGCTGGGGAAATAACTTGGTGATTGAGATTGTTCCATTCAGTTATAAAAAGGTCCCATAGAAAGATAACTGCAAAGAATGATCTATATGGAATGCACTACTTATTATCAATATTAGCTGCAACTCTCCTGGGACCCACATTATTGCTTATGCAATAATATTAAAGCCTATTTAGTATATGGTGACCACCAGAACCTGTTATTTTTTTAGCACATTGTTTTTAATTTGAGTTTTGTTTGTTCTATTAGAAAAATATTTTCATTTATTTTATTTAGGAATTAATTAGGTAAGATATAATACTCTTTTTAAAAAAATTATCTTTATTATTCTTTTTCATTCTTGACTTTTCTTCTTTTGCTACCTACCATTTTAGCATGCTCAACAACGTATGTTTACTTATAACCGTGATATCTTACTGTAATATTCTAACAAAAGAATAGAATTGTGAACTTCCGGATTGATTGAACTTTGCAAAAGTCTTTTTTGTAACAATTAAAAATGTCTTATAACCGTGATATCTTACTGTAATATTCTAACAAAAGAATAGAATTGTGAACTTCCGGATTGATTGAACTTTGCAAAAGTCTTTTTTGTAACAATTAAAAATGTGTTATATAAGTGCCCCTACTATATTTTAACAATTGCTAGTTTTTCTGAGTGTGTGTGTGTATAAATGTATATTTGAATTAAGAGTAAAAGTTCTTTGGATGAATGTTTTTCAGATTTAAGCTTTGATTTATGAAGAACCGTTTGGGTAGATGAAGCTATAGGTTTGTAGCAATTAATTTATAAAATTTATTTAGTTGATTTGTTTCTTAGGGAGACAGAAATAAAGTAGCACATATTAATTTGGGACTCCTATTAATTCGGATGTTTGCATTTTCAGAAAACAGGTTGGTCAGAGTATAAAGATGAATTTCCCAGGATTGTAGTTTCTAGGCTGGACCAGTTCAGTTCACTAAGACTGTTATGACAGTATCTTACCTGTGGCAAAAATAGTACTATTGTTAATAGCAGTTTACATAAGATAAGGAGTAAAACTTACAGATTTCAGATACAGCCCTGAGAACTAGACTGTCTGGATTTTTGTCCTTCTGTGATAGCAGTAATTTAGAATGATCAAAATGGGTGAAGTTCTACTGATTTTTTAAAAAATGTCATCCCCTTTTCTAACCATGATTCATCCATACTAAAGCAAATACCACCTTAATTAGGCCTTGTTGTGATTCCTTTTGGGTGAGATTTGTGAGTCTAAGGCTGACTGGTGCCAATATGCCTAAATATAGGACAGGGTCTAAATCAAAGTTCAAGAAGTGAAAAAATTTAAATTTATATATATCTAGTCTTATGTCAATGAAATGAAACGAGTAATTATTGGATACCTGTTACAGACGTTGTGTGAGGGACTGTCTTATAGAACATTTTATGACTGACATAAGTCAGGATTTACTTTTGTTTGTTTGTTTAAAGAGTAGTTTTAGATTCAGCAAAATTGAGTTGATGGTACAGAGATTTTTCGTATACCCCCATCCCCAAATATGCAGAGCCTCCTCCGATATCAGCATCCCCCACCAGGATGGTACATTTGTTACAATCAACGAATGTACATTGACACATTAGGATCACCCGGAGTCTAGAGCTTACATTAGGGTTCACTCTTGGTGGTTGTACATCCTGTGGATTTGGACAAATTTATAACAACATGTATCCACTGTTATGGTATCATACAAAGGAATTTCACTGCCCTAAAAATCCTGTGCTCCATCTATTCATTACTCATCCCCCCATCCCTTGGCACCACTGATCCTTTTTCGCTTTGGATGAGAGAGATTAGAGGGCATATAAAGAGAATGACAACTCCTTTCAGTCTGAATGTGGAAAAATGTATGTATGTGTATGTACACTTGTGTTTAAACTGGCCTGTTTTCAGAGATGCTATGAGGAAAATCCTTGCTTGTCCTTGTCCAAATATGGGAAAGCATTAAGTCTTATTTAAAAGTAGTTAGTGTACTTTGGAAGCAGCATAGTCTTAACACAAATGTGTAATTATCTGCATTTATAATAAGCACAGTAAAGAAAATAAAATCCGTTAGATAGCACCTATGAGACTTTCAGGCTGGGTTAGGCAAGAAAAATCATGACAGTGGTTTTCAATAGGGGTTCATTACATTGCTGAAATCAGAGCTGATAAAATGACTATATACTTTTCCATTTGAAGAGTATCTGGACTAAAAATGGACAAGTTTTAATGTAGACATATTACATAAAAGGAACTTAATAACTTTAAGCACATATACGCAAGGCATGAGGCTAGGAGCTGTATATGCAGTATCTCATTTAATCTTCAGTATAAACCTACTAGTTATTGGGATATTCTTATCGAATAGATAGGGAAATAAGACTTAAGAGAGATTTTACGTTTGGCCTAATTTGTTATCTTAAATATTTTTCTGGAAATACGGAGATACATTGATTATCTAATCACCAAAGTTGACAAAATTGTTAAGTAGGAGATCTAAGATAGGAACTCAGATGTGTCTAACTCTAAAGCAATGGTAAGCAACCCCTAAGTTTCATAATATGACTTAAGAAATGAGAGGTTGGACAGCTGTCTTCTTGTTGTTCCATTTCAAATATATTCAGATATTAAAATTTTGTCATAGAAGAATGTTAATTTAATAAAGTCAGGTGTAAGAAGAATAATAACATTTTTGCCATGAGACTCAGTAAAGCTCCATTGTTTTCAATAAAGTAGACTGTAGACATTTTTCCTGAATTGACTGCTAGGTAAAGTTTTTTCACCACTGCTTTTACTTATACTCTTCCTTTTGTTTGTGTACAATAGGTAAAAGTTAAAGGTAATTTCTTAATGTTCAATATAAAGAACAAGTTTCAGTTCACTGTATAGTTACACTTCCAATTATATAGTTATTTCATTCCTTTCAGCTGGCCTTGCCAATTATACTGACTCCTCAGGTAACTAAGTTTTTAGTTTGCTCAAGGTGGACACCTGAAGTTTGAACATTATTTAAAACCCACACACCCTTCACACTGTGCTTGTTTCTCCCTGCTTGTGCTTTTACTTCAGTCTATAATGATTCTTGTACTTCTCTGAATATTTAAAAAGTTTTTTCATCCTTCAAAATCTAGCTTTCTCAACTTCTTTCCTGCTTTCCCAGTTATTCCAGTATTTCTTCTTTTCTTTGAATTTAAATAGAGAAGGAATTTAAATTTAAGCACTTATTATATGCTAGGTATTATAAAACTATTTTATCTCTCTTAGTCTTCACTGTGACCTGTAAAATAAGGCATCATCATTTTAAAAATGAACTAAGATTCAGAAAAATAACTTGCAAAAGTCACAAGCTATTAAATGATAGAGCTAGGGTTCAAAAGAATTTAGAGCTTATACCAGGATTTCTCAAATGTTAATGAGCATACAGATCACCTGGGAATCTCATTAAAATGCATATTATGGTTCATATATGAACCGAAGAGTAGGGCCCAAGAGTCTGCATTTCTGATAAGCTCTCAGGGGATGCTGATGGTGCTCTTTCTTGACCCAGACTTTGAATAGCAAGAGCCTATTCTAAATAATTTATTATTAATTATATGTAGTTATCTATTATTTTCCTATTGTTTCCCATCTATGTACTTTATTTCTCAAATAGGGTTTAGTCTTCTTAGTAGCAGAGATTCTTTTATAATACCTAAATGTTTAGCACTTTGGTTCCATGGTGGGACGCTAAAGCCACCATAGGAGAGATAGGGTTATGTGCTAAGTAAATACCTGTTTAATGGATACATATATTCCCCCAGAAATTTTGCCATATAAAAGAGCAATGTGTATTATACAATATCAGGAAGTGTAATAATCTTCTGAATTTAATATTCCTGAAAGGAACAGTTAAATTATGGAATAACAGGTTACTCTGTTCCAGGCATTATGTTAATCTTAATAATTTAGAGATAGGTTTGTAACTAAGACCTAGGTAGGACTGGTCACAGAACCAATGGCAGAACCAGAACTCAGACCCAGGACTGTCTGACATGAAAGCTTCTGACTTGCACCTCTCACCCACAGACATGTTTTCTTTACTCGATAGAGTATTTTAAACCAGTGGAAGCCAAACAATAAAAATCAGGAGAATTTCCTGTTTCTTGTAAGATCTGTGAGTTTGACTGCATTGGCTCCACATTTCTGCAAGGCAACAATTTGCTAGGGCTGTGTATTGACTGGTAGATGAGGTATCACTACTGCCCTCAGGGCCCAGCCCAACCAGTCTCTGTCATTTGTTACCTACAAGGCCCTTTGAGGACTGCTGCTCTATACAAAATTAGTAAATTAGTCTTGTTACAGTTCTAATTCTTATGCTTGTTTCGTTTTTTACAGAGTCTTTTATCAAGTCTGGTTAAACTGAATAGTTTGACCTTAGCTAGAAATTGCTTCCAATTATATCCAGTGGGTGGTCCATCTCAGTTTTCTACCATCTATTCCCTCAATATGGAACACAATCGAATCAATAAAATTCCATTTGGAATCTTCTCCAGAGCAAAAGTATTAAGTAAGCTGAATATGAAGGTAAGCATCTATTTGTATTGGGGGTCTGGGGGAAGTTAATATAGCTGGTACTTCCACTAATATTTATGTTTTCTCTGTTGGTGTAGAGAATGAGTACTTGTACCTTCCTGACAAGTCTAAATTGATAACAAGAACACTTTGGGGTGATTTGTATCAGATAACAAATATCTTAGAACTGCGCATACCCTTGGGAATTTGTCCTAAAGAAATAATCATGAATATCCATATAAATATCGTTGTAGAGGCCGGGCGCGGTGGCTCACGCCTGTAATCCTAGCACTCTGGGAGGCCGAGGCGGGCGGATTGTTCTGAGCTCAGGAGTTCAAGACCAGCCTGAGCAAGAGCGAGACCCCGTCTCTACCAAAAAAAAAAAATAGAAAAAAATTAATTGGATGGCTAAAAATATATATAGAAAAAATTAGCCGGGCATGGTGGCACATGCCTGTAGTCCCAGCTACTCGGGAGGCTGAGACAGTAGGATTGCTTGAGCCCAGGAGTTTGAGGTTGCCGTGAGATAGGCTGACGCCACGGCACTCGCCCCAGGCAAGAGAGTGAGACTCTGTCTCAAAAAAAAAAAAAAAAAAATCGTTGTAGGTATATGTATTGCAGAGCTACCTATTTCATATGTACCAATTTATTAATAAAAATAGGGACTTAATTTTTTTTAAGTAATATATCTTTAATGGAATCTTATGGCGCCATTAAAACTGATATTCTGATCTAGAACAATACTAAATACTAGTTGAAAAATTCTCAGTTTATTAAGTAGAAGGAAGTTAAAGCATATAAAAGTCTCTTCCTATGCATAATTTTTAAGTTTTTTTTAATATGCTTAATATTTATATGCATACATATATCCAATGTTTACCAAAATGTTTTTTATCTTTAGATTCCAGAATTAGTTTCTTTTTACTTATCTATGTACTGTACAGTGAATGAGTTTCATATTTATAATAAAGTTTATTGCAAAAGGAAAAATGAGCTGGGCATAGTGGCTCACACCTGTAATCCCAGCACTTTGGGAGGCTGAGGTGGAAGGATCACTTGAGGCCAGGAGTTCCAGACTGGCCTGGGCAACATAGCAAGACCCCGTCTCTACAAAAAATAAAAAATATTTACTGCATGTGCTGGTGTGTGCCTGCAGTCTTAGCTACTCAGAGGCTGAGTTAGGAGTATTGCCTGAGCCTAGGAGTTCGAGGTTGCAGTGGGCTATGATCTCACTGCTGTACTCCAGCCTGGGTTGATGGAGTGAGACCCTATCTCAAAAACAGAAAAATAAAAAAAATTTAAAAAGGAGAAAAGAAATGGAAAAAATATCTATTCCAAGGATTTAATTTATAGTAAACAAACTTTAGGCCCAGAGAAGATAATTGAATTGGTCACCTATCTAATTCATGGCTGAAGTAGGAATCCAGAAAACCTGGGTTTCCTGATTCCAGGTGTAGTGTTCTTTCTATTATATCATACTATATCCATTTGTCTTTGTGCCACTTCAACATAATTGTGGTTCCTTAAACTCTAATCTAAATGTACAATTTTTTATTCCATCTATACTTGTTCACAAATATGTATTTTATGATGATTCTTTAGAAGTATGTAATAAGTAAACTAATGGGAATTCCAGATAATTTATAGTCTTAAGTATAAAATTTGTTATTAATCAGTCTGGTTATATGAGATATACCAGTGGCAATGACATTAATTCCAAATGTTCATTTTGTAATATTCAACCTAGAACACAGTGGTTCCAGTGTTCATTACTTTTTGCATTTAATTATACATCTTTATGTATATGGTATTGCAGTATATTAGCTTGGAAAAGCTTACTGTTTTCAATAAAATAAAAGTAAAACTTAGAGCTTTGCCTTAATTTTTCTTTAAACACGATAGTGTGAATTTTTAATGAAACTTTTTCTTGGTTAAATCCAAATGAAACTTATAATTTTTCCTCATGTAAGTATCAGTAATAAATTTTTTTTAAATGAAAATACTTTATCATAGTGTAACAATCAGTAATTTGGGCATAGATGGGTAATAAGTAAAAAGCTTTCATTATAATATGGTTTTCAGATGGATGTTTGCTACTTGAGATTTCTCTTATGGATGATTTTGTGTAAAATGAAACAAGTAATCTATGTCCAATGCAGAAAAAATTAAAAATACAGAATAACAAAAAGGAGTTAAAATAGTCCTACCACTGAGAGGTAGCATCACTGTTAACATATTGGCATAACTCACAGATACACTCAACTGGGACAGGGGTGCTGATTGTCCTCTCCCAGTACCAACACCCCCAACACATAGTGGTGTGGTAAGAGTCGTTAATGATGAAAGTGTGCGTTGTAGGTGAATATACGGAAGCAGGAAAAAGATAGTGAATAATTGGCATATGCTTCACTTTTTGTTCTGTATATAGCCATCTAATTTTTAAACAAAATTAGGACCATACTTACTGTTTCATCATCTGTTTTTATTACATAATGATAAATATATTTTATGATCTTTTCTTATGGATTTTTATATTGAAATTTTAGACAATATTTTAATGATTTAATATGTGGTCTTAATAAGACTGTTTCTTCCTCTCTTATTTTACTGCTCAGCATCTCTAGAATTCCTGAACTCATCCAGCTTTCCTTATGGGCTATGATTAGATGTGTCTTCTTCCATTGTATTCATATCTTTATTTAAGTATTTACATTTTATTCATTGATTCCCGTACATTATTGTAAAATGAGGAAAACATATTTATATCACTAGGATCTTTGAAATCTTGTGTTTCTCTGTATCGTGTATTTTTCTATTTCCATTACAAATAATGACATAGGGTATAAACTTCCAGTTAAACCTCAGAATAAAAGCCTAATTATTGTATAAAAAGCTTTGGGGGCTTAGAGTTTTTGTTGCTTTTTTTTCTTTCTATATTTGGATATCAAAAAGAGAAATAAGGTTTTGTTTAATTAAGAATTATGTTTCCAAGAGAGACAGGCAAATATTGAAGCTTTGTTATTCTACCTTGGATGCTTCTTTTTGTCTTTGCCAGGACAATCAGTTAACATCACTTCCCTTGGATTTTGGAACTTGGACCAGTATGGTAGAATTGAATTTAGCCACTAATCAGCTGACAAAGATCCCTGAGGATGTGTCTGGTCTTGTTTCCCTTGAGGTGAGTATAGATGAGCATTTAGAACTCTTTAGACCCATCTATACTTGTCTCATTTATAAAATTTCACATTGCAATAAGCAATTTCTATTTAGGTAAAGATCATAATCAGAAATCTTAGAGCTTTCTTAAACATACAACCCTATTAGGATGATGAAGTGTTGACTTAGTCTAGGCTTAGTGCTTCTGAACTACTCTTACTAAAAGTTGGTAAATTTGAGTGCATAACTTACCTTTGAAATAAAAGGTCACTAAAACTTAGCATCTTTTAGAACATATTTTTTAACTACTATACATACCACTGTCTACCAAAATAATTATGGACTCCTTAGACTAGTGTTCAGAACATTTTATCATACTTTTTCATCCTAATTACCTGCCTACTATTTTATTTACTAGTTAAATTTTTTCTTTGTTGGAAATGTAGTGTGTGTATTTCTAGCTCTGTATGTTCAGTCCTGTCGTTTCTAATATCTAGAATGCCCTCTCCTCATCCCTTTAATTTATTCTTTTAAAATTCTTTTCCATAATAAAAGATCATCTTGTTGTTACCTTCTTAGGGATGATTTCTCTTGCCTCTAAGTTCCTAGTTTTCATCTTTTTGATGAAAAAGCTCACTGGTAGTAAATATATTGGTTTTTTATTTTATTTATTTTTTAAGAAACAAGATCTTGCTCTGTTGCCCAGGCTGGAGTGCAGTGGTACAATCATAGCTCACTGCATCCTCAAACTTCTGGGCTCAAGTGATCCTCTTGCCTCAGCCTCCTGAGTAGCTGGGACTACAGGTGTGTGCCACCATTCCTGACTAATTTTTAAATTTTTTGTAGACACAGGATCTTCCTATGTTGCCCAGGCTGGTCTCAAACTCTTGGCCTCAAGAGATCCTCCTACCTCAGCCTCCCAAAGTGCTGGAATTATAGGCATGAGCCACTGTGCCCAGCCAAATATATTGTTTTGTAAAATTTCCTCCATATTCATGTTTTTTAAAAATCTAATTATTTTATTTAATATTTATTATTATTAATAAGGTGAAATAGCATGGTGTAATGGCTAAAAGCATGAGTTTTGAAGTGAAACAGATCTGGGTGCAATTCTGATTTTTCTCTGTTCGTAGTTATGGATTTAATCCACCCAAGCTTCAGTTTCCTAAGCTATGAAAGGGGAACAATAATATTATTTACCTCATAGGGTTGTAATTAGGGTTAGAGGCAATAATATACATAAAAATCATTTAGTACAGTGCCTTGCAAATAGTAAACTCAAGTGGTAGCTGTTATTATTTTCTTTGTGTCTTTCTATATATTTGTTTTATTGTGAGTAGTATAACTTTGGGGGAAATAAATGGGCATAAAAAATTAGCCAGAATGTTACGGAGATCTTTCTATTCACTGCTCTTTCATACACCTTATTTTTCCCCACCGCCCTGCTAGTTGTAACTTCTTTGAGAACAGAGACTGTCTTCCTCAGCCTTCCCACCCTCCCCCATCCATATCTTGCAGCGGGGCTTTCAGTATAATAAATACGCCACAAATAAAAACTGTGGCGGCATGATTGGGGCAGTTTAGAAGTCATTTGTTACCTTCCTTAAGTGATAGTTTATAAGTGATTTTAAATAAATAATCAATTTCCTATTAGATAGACATTAACTCTATGAATCTTAGTGTAAACAGTAATTTTCTTTTTTTAAAATTTAGTTAAAATTAAGTTGCTTCTGTTGCTTTCATTAGTTTCCCATAATAAAATTCCATTTCTAATAACTATGGGTTTTTTATGACTAGTAAGTTAAATATTTTATATATGTTATATAAATGAATATTACCCTTCATATTCACTGTTTGGAAAATTAACATTGTTTAATAAGTGATAATATTACCACACAATGGTAATATCCATTTCATGAGTTGCTGAACATTGTCAATAATTTCTCATTAGGTTCTAATATTATCAAACAATCTTCTAAAGAAGCTTCCCCATGGTCTTGGAAATCTTAGGAAGTTAAGAGAGTTGGATTTAGAGGAGAACAAATTGGAATCCTTGCCAAATGAAATTGCTTATCTTAAGGATTTACAGGTAAAACATTATCCTGATGGCTTTGTAGTTATATGATTAAAGTTTTTGGAATCTGTTCCAAATTGCACATTTTTCTTAAGATTTTGACCTAATTCTTGGACCAGATAGATTTTCCTATTAGAGCATTAGAGCTGAGTTTTATGATCATATAATCTATCTGCTTTTGTTTTCCTAATGAATGGTAGTTTTTGAAAGAAAAACCTATAACTTATTAAGTGATTCTCATCCTATCTAATCTAATTTTCTTATTACTTTATTTTATTGTTTAGTAGATGTGTTATTTTATGATGTATTATTTGCATCAGTTGTAGGAAATTTATATGTAACTGTCTTTTATTTTGTTAATCTTTTTTAGAAATTAATCTTGACAAACAACCAGTTGACCAATCTTCCCAGAGGCATTGGTCACCTTACCAATGTTGCACATCTTGGCCTTGGAGAGAACCTCCTCACTCATCTTCCTGAGGAAATTGGTATGAACCCTATGGATGCTTGATTCTGTACTAATAATTTGCTCTTGTGCTTTCAAGCAGTGTTTCAGAGAAGTACAACCAATCTGCTGTTTTTATAAACTGAGGTTATATCAGGCATAAGATTTTTTTTAATAGAGTACCAGTGGTTTAATTGGTTGATTGGTTTTGGTTAGGTTTCCTTATGGGATGTTAGGGTTAATATTGTATTTGAGAATGTTCTAGAATACTTAATTTCCAGTAGTTTTTATATATGATCTCAATTTAGAAGTGTTATGTTATACTTCTTCGAAATTTAAAAATTACACAGGCTTGAATTAAATTAGTAATGTCTTTGCCAAAAGAACATTTCTTTATGGGATTTGAGGATTAATATTAATATTTGACTAATTGATATTTGCCTAGTACTTTAGCATTTTTCAAGTGTTTTCATTTCCATTATTTCATATAATCAACATGACCACCTTGAATTTTAGGTAATGCAGGTTGTAATCCTATCTTACAAAAAGTGAGTTACTTGCTGAAGGTCACATAGTAAACAAATAGTAGTTCTTAAATTAGTAATTCTGTACATTCTGTTCTCCCATCTATAGTGTGCTGTCCCATAGGCACTATAGGTTAGTAGTTCAGAATGGTTTTGGAGATAATAGACAATTCAAAATCTAGCTCTGCTGCTTATTGGCTTTGTGACTTTGGATAAGGTATGTAAACTTCCTAAGCCTCAAATTTCTTACCTGTAAAATAAGGATAATAGTAAATTCTAATAGGGTTATTCTGAAGATTAAATAATATCTTATATGTAAACAGATTTTTTTTTTTACCTGCTAGCTATTTAATTAGTCTTCTAATAAATGCCATTGTCAAGTACTTCAAATATTAGAGTTTAAAAATTGGAAACACATGAGGCAAATTTATACTTCTAGTATATTTATTTCTAAAATATTTAATATTTATTCTAGCTGACCTCATTTAATTGCTTGAGACATTTTCCTAGAAAGTACAAATATCCTAAGATAGTCTAAGAAGAAGTTTTAAAAGACCATATAATTTGATATTTGGCTTACTGTCAAATATGTGATAACTCCCTTACGGAAAGTTTATATGAAGTAACAAAAACTTTCCTCATGAGAAATTTATTAATATGAGAAATTGTGACATTGTCTACAACGTAAAAGTGATTATAGGCACTGAATATATAATACTCACCTCTGAAGTTTAATATGCATATGTGTGTGTGTGTGTGTGTGTGTGTGTGTGTGTGTATGCATATGCATGCCAAACTGTCCCAAACAGAATCTCTGGAGATGGACGTGTGTTTTAAAAAAGCTCACCAAGCTGGAAGACCATAAAGGAAGAGGTTCTGATTTAGTTGGTATGGACTATGATATCAGGAGTTTTTTAAATCTCCCCAGTTGATTTAAATATGCAGCAAAGTTCGAGATCCATGATTGCAGAGGATTTTAAAACTAAGATAAGAGAATAAGAGGAAATGAGTATTAAGTATATGTAATGCCCAGGATAGTATCATGCCCAGCTGAACTTTTGAAATAGTAACTAATTTTTTTAAAAAGTAATAATTAATTTGATTTTTTTAAACAGGTACACTGGAGAACCTAGAAGAACTGTATTTGAATGACAACCCCAACCTGCATAGCCTTCCCTTTGAGCTGGCTCTCTGCAGCAAGCTTTCAATCATGAGTATTGAGAATTGTCCACTCAGCCACCTTCCACCTCAGATTGTTGCTGGGGGGCCTTCTTTCATCATTCAGTTCCTAAAGATGCAGGGTCCGTATCGTGCCATGGTCTGATACAAATCTACTGGTCCCACACACTGTTCAAAAATAGACTGCCATTAATTTTTCATATCTATATTTGTATCTATTTATGTAGATACTGATACATATGGCAGATTTATAAAGATTGCATTATGTGTTTCTGCTAATAGAGGAATCATAGCCATTTAGATTTTTTTTTTAATTCTGTACAAAAGGCTTATATAAGTTTTCTTTGCTGAATTTGATGGATGTTTTTCTGTTGTGTAATCTGATATGCCAGTTTGCTTAAAACATTTGCCAACAAATTATGAAGTTATTAAATTTAAGGGACAGAGGTAGTACAGTTAGATATACTTTCTCTTAGGAAAAATAATGGGCAAATAATTTTGTTGCAACTTTTCATATATATATTTTCCCCTTGCCAATTGTCATATCTTTGTAGTATTGTAGGCCCTGAAGCTAGAATTTTTCTTTAACTTATTTTGAGATTTGAGATTTAAATTTTATGTATTGTTTACAGTCAGAGTAAATCACTGGATTGTTGTTGTTGTTATTATTTTTTGGTTTTGATTTGCTCTGTTTTAATCAGTCAAATCTAGAGTTTATATCCTCTGTTAAAGAATTTGCATCAGCTGGCTTAAATAATAAAAGGTATTTGCTTGTTAAAACAACTGGCAAAGTGAAAAGATACAGTCAAAAATCTCGTATTTCTTTAATTGTGCTTTTCTAATGAGTTGTAAAGCAAAATACCTGAAGTGAGTCTTTGGGTAGGGGGAGGGTATTGAGACCCTTTTTTAGTCTAAACATTTTTTCTTAAGTTTGGGGAACAAAAACTTATAGTGAAAAAGAGCTTTTTCATTCCTGAAAGTTGCAGATTCACAAGAACTAACAGAATAATTTGGCAAATAAATAAATTACATATAAACACACACATTCTATATATGTATATATAATGCTATATAGATATGTATTTATTATATCATAAACTACAATAGGTAACTGTAAGGATTTCTCCCTATCCTTGTACAATGACATGAATGTCTCTCTTTGAAAACTGCAATATATGTACGTTTCAAGGTTATTTAACAGTGTACTATGGTTTTATATCTTGACTTGCCTTGTACATCTTTCAATTCTGGAGTATCTGCGTCCAAGCACAATATCTTCACACTGTGCTGTATTGCTGCTGAACTAAATGCACTTTTCCCCATGTGTGGGGCACTGGCTTCAAACAATTAAGTTCAGTATCATTACTTTTAATCTCATCTTTCCTTTCTTGATAGTCGTTAATGTAGTTATGGAAAAGAGGCACATTGCATAGAAGTCATTGATAGTTCAATGGAAGATATGCATGTGCTCTTTGATACATTTTCTTTCACTTTACTGCTTTTAAGACTTAGCAGTATTGTTGGTGTAAGCCAATTTGATCATTGAGGAGACTCAGAAAGCAAGTGCATTCTAGATATCATCCTAAAAACACTTCCCATATAATGAGTAACTATTATGTATAATTACATATTGCTGCTTAGTTTTTTTTTTTTTTCCATTTAGTTGGGCATTGTATTTTAAACAAAAACATTTTTTAATTAAGGCTATGACATTAAGATCAGGACTAGGTTTGAGGTTACAAGTATGTTTGTAATTGGTAGTTTTATAAGGAACAACTAAGAAATGGAAGGCAGGTGAAGATATAAAACCCTAGAATGTTTAAATGTGCTGTAAAACTATTGTAGATGTCACTGGATTTTACTAAGTAATATCCTTTCTTCTTTTTTCCATCTACTGTGGCTTTTCAGTTAAAATTTTCTTTATAAAAGGAATTTGTTTATTACAGCTCTACCTAGAGCCTGTGTGTATGTGTGGTTTTTTAAATCTCATATACAGGTGTGTTTATATATTAAGATGATGGAACTTGAACTTTAAAGGTAGTAACTGAATGTCTTTTCTTGAAAAAATATGGTTATTGTTTCTTAAATTGAAAATAGATATAGTTTTTAAAGCATTTTGGTTCCTCTACTTTTATTTATGTTAATCTGTAGCAGAAGTATAAAATGATCATAATCTTACATGTAGAAGTGATGCTACATGTAAACAGTATACAGCTGATGAGTTATAAAAAATTTTTAAGAACCATAAAATATAAGTCCTCTGTATGGCTGTCACCTTAGAAGAACCTGTGAATTTCATTACTTCTACCAAGAAACTAAAATGGACTCTAATTAGGACATCCTTGTAAAATCAAGATACTTAATATTTAAATACTTTGAATATAATAAGGAATATTGTTGAAGGACTACATATGAGCTAATATTCTTTCCTGAAACTGCGATGGGACTAATTGGCATATCCAGAATTTTTCATTTCTTTTGAAGGAATTATGTTTAGTCTCTCCATGAGGCTCAGGAAATAACACAAGAATATCAGATGATGTTACACGTGGCCTTCTGGATCCTTGAGTGCAGCCTTTTGACTGAATCCAGATTTTACAGAACAAATCCTTTTAGTTCTGTGAAGTTTGGATTTGGCGAAAGGGATGCACTTGGGGGATCTGGAGGACCACATGTGGCCTTGAGGCTGCAGGTTCCCCACCCCTTTGCTTTTTCTTAATGTGTAGCAGCAAAATGCCAATGGTAATGTCAAACAGTCCTTCGTTTATAGGAGTTGAATACTTTTAAAATTCCAGATGATTATTTCATACAGAAAGGAGGAGATGCTAAATAATTTATGAACGTGATGGATAACAAATGGAAATAGTAGATGATACAGGAAGGGGAAATTAAAACCTTGTATTAAAAGGTAAACGATACAATTGGAATGAGCTTCAAAAAATGTAGTTGTAAATTTCTGATTTATTTCACTATACAGTCTGACTCATTTAAAATGGATAAATATCGTAATTTATCTAGTTTTTCTGTGATAATTGGTATATTAACCTTTTGCTTTTCATCTGAATTATTTCTAAGCTATGGATATTGAGTCCAAAGTTCAGCTTACAGAATTGAAAATGGTTTATTAATAAGAATGGGTAGTAATTAAGAGTATAAAGAGTGGGACCCTTTTGAAATGGAAAGGGGGCACTATCAATAATGATGTTGGACCAACAGCCATACATCAGAACTGTCTCAGGCAAATCAAGGTATATGGTCACTCTTGCATGATTCAAATTATATGAAAGCAAATGGCATGATCCAAAATAAACAGGAGAAGAATACATTCTTAAAATCTGTCAAATCTAACTAAAATGAATTGTGAAGAAAAATCTTCAGCCTGTACCAGAGAATAAGATAGGGTACCAAATATCTTAGCTAAAACTTTTCTCTTGCTTTATTCTTTTGGTTAGTTTAGCCTTTAGGTGTTAATTGGGCAATTGAAGAAAGCTTGACAGTCTTTCTCTCGGAGAATTTGAATATGCAAGAATTGTAACATTGATTTGGTATCTAAGGAAGTATCTTTTGTAAGAAAATATTATGAGAATGTTTTGTAAAATAGATATCAGTACTTCATTATTGAATAGAATGCTGGTAACACTAATTTCTGAGAAAACATTTCTGGGTTTATTTTTAACTTTGAAAAATAAGTTTAAAAATAAGAATTTTTTATTCTTAAAAACTGGAGTTGTTTGTCATTTCCCTTAAATACTTTCTCTTGTATGTACTTGTTAACTATCTCACTGACATTATAAATGCTAAATATAAACTGTTTGAATTTAAATACCTGTTCATGACCCAAGACTTCACCTGGATAGTTTATAGTATTTCAGTAAGGGAACTTTATAAAGTTTGGTAGAGTGGTCATCTCCACTGTTGAGAGTAGTCAGGACAGAGCTATCATATACAGGTTTTGCAGTTCGTAGTATACAACAGCATTATATGCTGAGGGTGATATTCTTTCACGTCATAGATTTGTTTATTATGACAGGTTTTTTTTTTTTTTTAACCAAATGTCAGTAAAGTTCCTTGTTCTAACAAAATCAATATATTACGTCAATTTTCTGACAGACGAAAGTGAAGAGACTTGAGAAAGGAAATTTTTTTTCTCACTTGCACAGTGGTGCTAGCTTGGCTAGAGGGGAGATTCAGTCTTTGTGTAAGTTATTAAAGCTCTAAGCTAACAATCCTGGTAAGGATTGTAAATGGAATAATAGTTAAATGTCCTTTTATAGATTGTAGGTACTCCTAAAAATCATCTTACTTGGAAAATCTAATTAGAGTCTATGAGTACTTTATCAGTGACTATCATTATTGAGATTTCCTGTGTTATGTAGTTTATCTTTTATCATTACTGGTATTATTTATATGGAGAACTTTTAACCTTCCACTGGTCTGATCAAACTTAATATACAAGTAGCATTTGCATCAGCCATCTATACCATTTTCTTTTTGTGATTTTGAAGAAATTATTCAGTAAATCTGTCCATTTAGCTAATACTTACAACCTGGTGTCCACTACTAAAGAGAATGTTATATGTGTGGATCAAATAATTTATTTTAATATTAGTTTTAATAGAAAAGTATACTAACGTATAATTTTTCCACATTTGTTTTTCTTTTCTCTCATCTCAAAACTCTTAAGTTTTTAAGAAAGTTAAGTTTTTAAGAAAACTATGTTTTCTGAACTCCTAGTTCAGAAAGTTGTCTTGTAGTTGCTAAATAAGAATGCAACAAAGTACATATGTAACAGTTTGTATATTCTAGTAAAGGTTTCCACTGATAATTTAACAGGTCTTGTGCTATGTTAAATACGTAGCTATGCTGAATTATGATTCAAGGCTAAAAGGTGTAAACAGCTTTTAAATAATGTATTTTGAACTTTAATTATATTTTTGATTATTTTGACTACATAAAAATTACCATACCTTTTTAGTAAGTCATTCTGTGTTAAGCTATTCGATGAAAATAATGTATTTGTAAATGTTCCACCAGTGAGTCTTTTAAAAGAGTTCCAGTGCTACATGTAACTAAAGCTGGACCTGAAATCAGCCTGCTGTGTCATGAAACCATAAAAATGTAGAACACAATAAATGACTTTTCTCTACTATGTAATCTTCTAGAAAACTTTGAAACAGCAAATGACATGCATAAGGTATGCAAAAATAGGTGCATAAAAACATGCAACAAAGTGTTTTATAGGGTTAATAGTGTCTTCAATACAGTTGTTTATATTGTTTATATTTAGGATTTATAAAACCCTAAATTACTGTGTTTTGGGTTTTTTATTGCTAAATCTATAATGAAGACTGTGCTATAATGGAGACACTGAATTATTAGAAGTAATTCCTCCATTCTCTGAGCCTTCTAGTCCTAATAGTATTTTACTATGTTTTCCTTGTGCTATAAAGAAAATGCTTGGTTTGCAAACTTTCACAGGAAAGGAAAGTCTGTTTTGACTGGGCTGTTTTAAGATGTCATGGGAACTAAAGGTAGAAGTTGAGTGCAGGATACCTAGATAAAAGATGTGATATTGCCTAATAAAGAATTATTTAAGTTTGTGTTTTAAAATGTTTCACAAGAACAAAAACTATGAGAGTCAAGGATTGTCTGAAAAAAACTTACCAAGGAAAATAACAAATTTTAGTCCTGTGTGCATCCTGATTAAATGTCATCTTTTCTCATAGCATTCTTTATTATGTTGTTGTTGTTTTTTTTTTTTAATCACTCTGGCTACTTTGAGAAGAATGGATTGAAGGGAATTATAACTAGAGACCAAGAAGCCAGAGGGGAGGCTGTTGGTGTAATCCAGGTAAGGGATGACAGTGGCTTTGATTGGGATTGTAGCGGTGGGGATGGAAAGAAATAACATTTAGGGGACCTTAGGAAGAAGTATGAGTAAGAATCAAAGATGACTCTCAGGTTTGTGGCTTTAGCATCTGGGTATATTTACTAAACTGAAGGAATTCTGGAGGAGGACCAGGTTCTTTTGGCTAGTTTAGAGGTAGGGAAAGGATGTGTTCTTGTACCTGTAGGACATCAAGTGGAGATGACAAGTAAGCAATTGGATACTTAAATCCTTAAATATGATGGTTAGAAGGTTAGGCCTGGAAACAGATGATCCAATATATAGATGGTAATTGAAGCATGGATTCCCAAGGGAGATCATATAGGATGGGAAAAGGATGGAATCCTGATTAAGTCCAACTTTTAGATGGGGAAGAGCTGTAGTAGAGGTGAGAAATTTTATTTCCCCAAAGAATTGGGGTGGAGGGTGCCAGGTGAAGAATGTTTAAAGGCAGCTCTTCATTGTCTTCCAATAATCTTATATGACTGCTCGTATTCTATTTAAATTTGATTCCCTTAAATCTTCTTTCTAGAAATGTCACCTAAAAATTGAACTTAATTTCTGCCTTCTTTTAAAAGAATTTTTATTACTCCTTTTCAGGTTTTAATTATTTAATCAGTTTAGTGGTCCTTCCCCCTTTGTTTTTGCTATCTCACTCTTTGCAGTTAACCTTCTGGAATAGATTAGATTTAACTAGCTATTTATTTATTTAATTTTTTTTTTTTTTGAGACAGAGTCTCACTCTGTTGCCCGGGCTAGAGTGCTGTGGCGTCAGCCTCGCTCTCAACAACGTCAAACTCCTGGGCTCTAGCAATCCTCCTGCCTCAGCCTCCCAAGTAGCTGGGACTACAGGCATGCACCACCATGCCTGGCTAATTTTTCTATGTATTTTTAGCCGTTCAGCTAATTTGTTTCTATTTTTAGTAGACATGGGGTCTTGCTCTTGCTCAGGCTGATCTCAAACTCCTGAGCTGAAACAATCCACCCACCTCAGCCTCCCAGAGTGCTAGGATTACAGGTGTGAGCCACCACGCCTGGCCTATGCATTTATTTTTAAATCATCTTTAAGCCAGATAGGCTTATCTGGCCTAAAGAATTAGATTTTCACAGTCTTAGCTGTGCTAGCAAAATTCGGGCCTAGAAAGAGAATGCCTTTATTTGGGAGGGGCACAGTTTTAAAATATATACAAAAAAAAAATTCTGACTTGAAAAGAATGTCATTGTAAAGTATAAAAGCATTAAATTTGAGGGATTAGATTACTGGCTCTTTTTTTTTTTTTTTTTTTTTTTTTTTTTTTTTTTTTTT
>RJWJ010008769.1:0-52260 GCA_004363605.1 Indri indri
GATTAGAAACATGTATCTGCTTTCCTTTTCCACTTTCTATTTTTAGGTCTTTAAATTAAAAAAATGAAAAAGGTTTCAAAAGGAAGTTAAATCCAAACTTAGTGGATTCTAATAGTCCTCTATTTCAAGATGATACAAATTAAACAAATTCATAATATAGATAGTACAAAGCAGGAGTGGTGATAATGCAAATTTTGGAGTTAGATTTGAGCTCCAGCTAAGACACCAGTTTGTGAATGTGGACAAATTACTTAGCCTCATGTTGTCTCAATTTGTCCAATTTGTAATGTGTTTAATAATAGTTACTTGAGAGAGACTTTGTGAGGACTTAAGAAGATAGTATTATTCCCGGAAAGCTCTTAGAATGGTACTTGGTATAAACTAAGCATCCAAAACATGTTATCTATTATGCAAAGGAGGAAGCATATTTTTCTTCAGTGAACTCTTAGACTTAGGACTTATTTTGATCATGATGGTGATGAGGATGACAATAATTTCCATCCAAAGACAAAGGAGGATGGGAGGGATAATGATGTGTTTTGTAATACAAACTATTAACATAGAAGTGATGACAAATATAATGGTGAACTTATGGTGTCCTTATCATAGAATACACTTGATGCTACCTAAATTATTATTCTTGATATGTCACACATATATTATTCAAAGTGAATTATAAATAATAAATAATTATCCTCTTGAATACTATTGCTTTAAAAATCAAGCAATTTCTACATGTATCATTTTGCAGTACAATGAGTTGAGGTGCTAAATACTTGATCTATAATGTGAAATATTAAAAAAATTATTAATAGTAATATACAACAAATGTATTTTACGCATGTATATACACATGTGTCATGTTACATTCACTATTAGACTCAAGTACTAACATTTCAATAGCAGAGACCAGATCTGTCCTGTTCAGTGAGCTTGTTCCAGCCCTCAGTAATGCAAAGTCACTCAATAAAGATCTCTTGAGTGATTTTAGGTCCCTATCATAGGTAAGAGCTTTCATTCATTCATGTAACAACTTTTTATTGACCTTTTGATGAGTTTACTGATTTCTCTTACCATAAACAGATAATTTACCAATGGTATTTTATACAAAATGTGCTTATATTAACAATAATTACTAACATTTATCAGGCACTTAATGTGGCAGATACCATCTTAATACTTTACATGCATTCTTTAATTTAATCCCCACCACAAAGCTAGGTAATATTTCATTATTTTTGTCTGATGAGTAAATCAAAGCACAGATAGGTTTTTCATATTGCCCAAAGCCACTAAATTTGTAAATGATAAATGTGAGATTTGAACTCAGTCTCCTTCTTGAGTCTGTCCTATACTACTGAACAGTGTTAGGGCTATTGAGAAAAGGAGAACTAATCTTCCTGGGGGCAAACCTAAAGAATACACATGTAAATATTTCTACAGCATATTATTATTAAGTTCCCTGGATATGATATTATACTTCTATAAAGTAGGATTACAAATCTGTGGAAAGATAAAAGATTGCTTTATATTAATTCCATATTTGAAAACCATCATGCAATAAGACTACTCAAAGTAACAGTAATTGTACTCGTATTAATTACACCTTTATAACAAAAATTTGTTGAGGAGAGAATAAAAATGAATGAAATGTAAATAAAATTTGACATTTTTTCATTATTTACATATCTTAAAATATTTTAATAACATGTTCAAAATCTCTTTGTATGGCTGTGATAATATTTAGAATGCATATTTAATGATTCAGTGTATCAATCAAGATAGGTAATACAAATCATTCAATAATTTGGTATACTAGATTCAAATAATTATTTGTACACCAGAAAGATACATTTCCATCTTAATTAAAATCACTAAATGTGTTCTTACAAAGGTTACACTTTAAAAGGCTACATAATTAGTTCCTTAAAAGGATAAGCCTCATAGGTAGGAAGATGAATAAGCTTCAATTTCCTCTTCTGTAAAAGTAGTATGTAAAAATAGTATCTATCTCATAGGGCTGTTTTGAAGATTAATTAGTAAATAATCTGAGATTTTAGTAATGGTTTATGTGTCTGTTTTCACCATTGGACTTTGCAGCAGAGTCTGTCATAGTCATATTTTTGAGCTCCTGTCCAAGCAGTCTTCATACTTGTATATTTCTTAATTAATAAGTTATTTTTCCTATATAGCACAAAACCCACAAATTGACTATAATTATAACTATCTAGAAAAACAAAGGCTGTGATATGCATAAATTTACTGACTATATCAGCTATAATTATTAATACTCATCTAATTATATGCATTAAGAATCTCAAATATTGTATTACTTATAGTACCTGTTTTATGACACCTCAAATTATTTCTAAAATAAGTTTATCAATTCTGAATGGCATGAAGTATGGATAAGTAGCAATTTGTTATTATAATATACTTGATCAAGGTTTTTAATTTAAATTGGAATGAGAAATTAAATTCTCTTTGTTTTAGGTTAATAGGTGATTTATAGAGAAAGCTAGATTTATCCTTTCAGATTTATCTAAGTATAGCATCGTAATCTGATTTTCTAGTACACCATATTTAGTCCCTGATCCCAAGTTAATTCTATGTCTCATTAATTATTTATTTTATTCAACATTCTTATTTGGTTTTGCTTTGTTTTGTATTGGTAATAATATGTGGTAGAGGACTTCTTTCCACATACATGGGATTTCCTTACTTATTCATATAAATAAATTTATATTCATATTCAAAATATATATTCCAGCATGCAAGAGAGGATTTCTGCATTTAGGGAGCTACAAATGCCTTAGCTTTTTAGCTATTAATTGTGAGATTTATACCTTTCAGAATTTTCTCTCTGAAATTACCTATCTTAACTATTTAAGATATTAAGAAACTTTAGATCTGATAGATTTTGTAAAAGTCTTTTCTATCTACCTTATACAGCACAATACATGATTCAGGATATTTTTACCCCAATATGAATACTTCATACACATTTTAAACTTTTCTTTGTATCTCTCTCTATATATAGATATAGATACAGATATAGATACAGATAGATATATGAAAGCAAAACACTGGTTGTTTATGCATCTTCTATCTCATATTACCAAAGCTACTAGTTAGGAAATATAAATACAGCAAATTCTCATTATTCATGGTAGTTACTTTCTATAAAGTCACCACAAACACTGAATCAGTGAATACTACATCATTGCCCCTAGGAGACATAAAAGGTTAGGTTTCTGTACTTTCTGTATTTCCTGTTAGGTTCCTGTGAGTCTCTGGTCACAATATTTTTGTCAACTGATCAATATATTTTATTTTATGTGTCTTTCTGTTTAAAAATGCCTTATTTAATACACACTATTGATTCATTAACATTGAACTCATGGCCAACAGCACTATAATTCATGCCTAAATAAAGATTTCCCAACACACATTTTCTCCATAAGATATATCATTCCTTCTTGTACTGAGGAACACTAAACAATACTTTAGCACTATGCTGAGGGCTATTTTAAACAGTGAAATCACAAACAAAAATGTAAAAAAAAAAAGCAATAAAAAGTTGCAAAAAGGATACTTGTTTCAAGAATAAGAGCTGAAACAAGAAGACAGAACATTGCCTTGTTTGATTTCAGATGGGAATGAGCATATCAGTCACCTGAAATTTCTGCTGCTCTGTGCATGGCCATGAAAATACCACAAGCATTAATGCTGGGGTCACAAATACATTGCAGTAACTATGCAAATATAGAATCTACAAATGATAAAGAGCAACTATATGTTGGAATATTTCCTTGCTAGATTGATCATCTAGCCCAATAAAGTTTTATAACCGGTTGAGAAGTAATTAGAACAAATTTTAAATAATTTGTTCAGTAAATCAACTAAAATTAATTAAATAAATGTATAGGTCTGGAAGGATTATGATACTTTTTCTTTGGAATAGTCTGAACACCATCAGGAAGAGGCTCTTCCATTCACAAACTGTATTTAACTTCTGAGTCAATGGCACAGTCATGGAACCATTAATGATTCCTGAAAGCATTGTCTTTTAATGAAATATGGCATCAATTCATATTTTAATAATGTAGACATATTTTGCAAATAGTCAAATGGGCATCAACTTCTAAGTCACATCATTTCAACTAATATAGAATAATACTCTTGACTATAAGAAAATTAATTTTTTTGCTATTCATTCAGAAGATTCAAATATCAATTTTAAATATAGAAGAAATATATTTCAATGAGAGAAACGTTTCAATTTGGCATAAAATTCTTTGCATATACAGTGATGAAATATAATATTAATAATTTATTTTAACAAAATTGATAGGTTAATATATTCCATTTATCTAAAACCAACTATAAATTCCAGGCTTCTAATAGATGTTTGGAAAACTAAGTTTTCAACCCAACAGTCCTAACTTACATTTCCAAAAATCATTGACATAAAACTCCATGTGATTAAAAAAACTAACTCCTATATATAGGTACATTAATAGACTATGCAAATTAAATATGTTTTAAAACAACAAATCAAAATATTAATTATTTTACTACCTTACCAGTATTCTTACCAGTATTTGTCATAAGATACTATCTCCCTTGAAATATTTGAGTTCCATTGTCACAATGAGATGAATTAGTTATATCTTAGTATAGAAGTGCTTTATCCCATTCAGTAAAACCAAATTGATTCTATCTGTCCATTGCCTGCTTGCAATAAACTAAACTAATAATTCTACTTAGAGTCTTTTGCTCTCTCGCCTTCCATTCATCACTTTTTTTAAAACATAATCCTGACTAGATCACCCTGATGCTTGAAACAATTTACGGCCAAAAAAACAAAGCCTAAACTATTGCCATGTGAATTATATTGCCATTGTATTGTACGAATGAGTCTAAAACATCCTTTTAGGATTATGTCTTTGTCTGGTTGTCAAGCCTCACCTCCTGATATGCCTCCTCCCACATTGTGCTTTAACAGTAATGTAGTGACTTTGATTCTCTCCACATCATGCTACTTTTTATGCTTCCAAGTTTTGCATCCATATTTTAGAATTCCTTTCTTTAATCTGCCTGAAGAACTCTTACTTACTTTAACATCGGCTCAAGTATTTACTTCTCCATGAAGTTTTGACTGCCTTGAGATATACATTGATCACTTTTCACTTTAGAATTTTTAACATCCACTTGTCATTGCCTTTATTATATAGAAATAAGTTTCCAAATGACTCGTTATTTATTAATTTTTAATATTTTTTTTTTGTAACTGAAATAGCTAACAGAAGGCTTATCATAGGGCAGATGACCAATCTTGCTTGTGCTAAGTGACAAAACGAAATTAAAAGGACCTTTTGTCCACCCCACATTCATTGTCAGTTTGGTTTAGTACAGAACACAAAAGTAATATGATAATTTTCCACTGTAAGAAAAATCCTTAGTAGTAGAGAAAATAGGGAATTGTTTTTATTATATATATATTAGCAAAACAGTAAAAGGATTAGAAGCATTCAGAGTTTGATGAGAAGTTCAAATATCACTAGTTGAATTATCTCATTTTATTTTTCATTTTAGATTTGTATGTCATCTACCTTCAAAAGACATAAAGCACTGTGCAGTAGCAGAAATTGTATGCAATAAAATATAGGACAAATAATAGCTAAAAAATGATTTTATCAGCTGGGCACCCTTCTAAGTACATTAGTTGTATTAATTCATTTAATCCTCTTGGCAGGAAGTAAGATAAGTGCTATTATCTCCATCACTACAACAAATAATAAGTGGAAGACAGAGAAGTTAAAAAAATAAATAACAAAACATTTTCCCAAGACTACAAAGCAGAATCAAATCAAGTATTCCCACTCCAGACCCATTACCAACACCCTCTGCTTCATGTGAGAGAACGGTGCAGTAGACATCTCTAGACCCTTACTGTGAAATAACTGCTAGACTTGAGCACTAAATCGCACTCTTCATTTTCTTGGACTCATTGCAAATACAAATAATTGCTGATTGTGGAGATCTTATTCTGTACCAACTACTTTACATATTGTCCATAAAACAATCCTGTAAAATAGTAATTTAGCACATGATCATGTAGTAGTATCTTAATAAATTACTGACTAACCGGATAAGGGGAAGGGGCATTGAAAATAATTTTAGTGCTATTTAAGTTTTCAGAAAAGAGAGTCAGAAAATTTAGTTAAATTGTCTATTGTCAAAT
The DNA here is from genome assembly GCA_004363605.1 of Indri indri. NCBI lineage: Eukaryota > Metazoa > Chordata > Mammalia > Primates > Indriidae > Indri > Indri indri. The sequence continues at coordinate 6,248 of RJWJ010008769.1, forward strand.
AACAATTGACCATACCAGGGAAATTTAGATGTTTCCAAGTTATATTGCTTTATTTGGTATAAGAGTTACATACTAATCTGAGCTTCAGTATTTATATTTCCATAGGTAATTAAGTTCAAATGCCCCACATGCTTTGAGTTCTGATGTTCTAATTTCCTATGGAGGGATATAGTTTGAAATATCTAGAAGAATGAATAGAGGGCATACTAATTACATTCTCATTCAAATATCCATTCATTCATTCAACAAACATTTACTGCACACTTATGTATCAGATGCTTTTCTAAGTGACTAATTTAGAGTATTAAACAAATAAACAAAATTATTTCATAAGCTTACATTCCATGTCTAACAATAAACAAATATGTAAAAAATATAGTATGTCAGGTGGTGGTAAGCACTGTTATGGAAAACCTAAATGATAAGCTGACATTTGATTAGAAACCAAAAGCAAGGGAGCCCATGTGGATGTCTAGGGGATAAATGTTTCAGGACTAAGGAACAAATTGGAAGGTCCTGAGGCAGGAGCATGATCAGCTGGGATGGTATGAACAAGAGCAGATCCTAGGATATGAAATGAGAAAAATCTTGGGCAGTCAGATCATATAGAGCCTTGTCAGCCATTTTGAGGTATTTGGATTTTCTGAGATGGAAAGTCATTAGAAGATTCTGAGCAGAGGCTTGGTATCTTCTGACTTACCCATTTTTAAAGGATCGACATTTTGACTACTGTGTTGAGAAAAGGTTGTTAGAGGGCTATGGTATGGGAGTAGCAAGGAGAGCAGTTAGGAAGCATACATTGGAGGTCTTAAACAAGTGTTGACATCTGCTGAAAGCAATGTCATACACAGCCTATACAAAGATAACAATACCTGCTTTTGTCTTGCTTTTCTATTTAATTAATGACCATAGATCTTTTAATGCCCTTGTAAAATAAGGTATATCCTCAGAATCATTTGCCCTATGATAAGTGGTAAATTTTGTCATCCTATGTATTTTTTAATGTAGTCTTTGTTGAAGGACTGAATAAATGAAAGTCAGCAAGTCTTAGTGCAAAACATTATAAGTTTTACAGCCAAACATACAGAAATCCAATCTCTTACACCTCATTATATGGATGTCGTTATATTATTTTAATTTTCTTATCTCTGCTCTCTAAATTTATAAAACATGAATAATCCATTCATAAATTTATTTGAAAGTTTACTATGTGTTAAGCTCCGTATTAGGTTTGAGTGTATAGTGGTAACCGAACCATCAGGGTCCTTGCTCTGTAGAAGTCTGAGTGAGAATGGCACTAGGTAAATGTCCACACAAATAAATGCATAACTTAAATTGTGATAAATAAATGAAAAAATACACAGAATGTCTTAGGGGAAGCAAACTTAGAAATACAATTTATGATAACACTAATAATGCTCACTGAATGCTTTATAGTGTACTAGTCTATATACTTTAAGTGTTTCATAGGTGGAACCAAGTATTTTAAATAACAAAGAGCTTGCTATTGCTAGGGAGCTTATATCATACCTGAATCTATGCTAAGAAAAAAAACTAAATAAATAAAAGTTCCTGATTAAGTATTTAAGAAGTTTTCATCTTCCCAAGAAAAGCACATGAGGAAATTTACATAACAATGAGAAATTTAGCAACTTTAAGTAAATTTTTATTTTAAGATATCTATGCATTTGTAAAATATTTCACAGGATTTTCTAAAAATATCTCTAGTAATTTAATGTCAAAATCTACAAATAATATATATTTCTTGAATAAATGAATGAGTAGTCTAGTACATAAACTCATAAAATAATAAAAAATTGTTACTTATACAAGGGAAAAATCCATGGACATGGCAAATCATCTAACACTGTGGTCCCCAACCCCTAGGCTGTGGACTGGTACCTGCACAGCAGGAGGTGAGTGGGCAGCAAGCAAACTTCACCTGTATTTGCACCTGTTCCCCATCTCTGGCATCACTGCCTGAGCTCCGCCTCCTATCAGATCAGCAGTGGCATTAGATTCCCACAGGAGCCTGAACCCTACTGTAAACTGCACTACGTGAGGGATCTAGGTTGCACACTCCTTATGAGAATCTAATGCCTCATGATCTGAGGTGGAGCTTAGGTGCTGATGCTAGTGCTGGGCAGTGGCTGCAAATACAGATTATCATTAGCACAGAGGTTTGACTACACAATACATGTGATGCGCTGGAATCATCCCGGAACCACCACCCCACCAACCTTGGTCCATGGAAAAATTATCTTCCATGAAACCAGTCCCTGGTGACTAAAAGGCTGGGGATCACAGGAAAGAATTATTTTTCTTCTTAAAAGAATTAAGTTAATTTGTCTTGATTAAATTATTAGGCCAAAAAAGAGTCCAATTTTTATTTAATATATATTTACATAGATTTTTGTCTTATGAACATATTAGGCCAAAAAGAGACACAAACCAATTTCTATTTAATATATATTTGCGTGGATTTTTGCAACATAATATTTGCAGGTTAAAGTTACCTTTGAACAATTTTAAGTAAACACAATGCTTATATTAACTGTATATAATAGATAAATTATTTATTGTTTTGAAAAGAATTCATATTTTTCAGTACTGTTTGAATACTTTTGGGGGACATTAGAAATAGAATTTCTGATGGTTTTTCATGATTCGCCAATAAGGTTAGTCATGATTCTGCTGTCTTCCTCAACAAATGCAAAGCAACTATTATTTTGCACATAACTCTTTTCTGTCACGAACACCCCAAATCTCCATCAAATACTCAGGAAATCTGTATTGGTATCAGTGTGACAAAACCTTCCCTTTTACTGTGCGTGATTGTTAATTTTAAGTGTTAACTTAACTAGGCTATAGTGCCCAGCTGTTGGGTCAAACACCAGCCTAGATTTTGCTGTGGAGGTATTTCGCAAACGTGATTAACCTTTAAATCAATAGACTTGAATAAAGCAGATTACCCTGAATAATGTGAGTGGGCCACGCTGGCCTCTTTCAATCCGTTGAAGACCGAATACTGAGGAAAATATTGGGGTTTCCCCAAGAAGAAGAAATCCTTCTTAAGGCTGCAATGTAGAAACCCTGTCCAAGTTACCAGCCCGTTGCCCTGCACTACAAATTTCAGACTTGCCAGCTCCCACAATCCCCTAAGACAATTCTTTAAATAGATCTCCCTCTTATTCTCTCTCTGTCTCTCTCCCTGTATATAGACAGATATATATATATATATATATATATATGTTCATGTATATATACTAATATATCTTATTGATTTTGTTTCTCTGGATAACTCTACTACACTATCTTTACATTTGTAACTAATTACTATTCTCCCTATCTAGTAAGAGAAAATTATTTTTAAGCCTTAACATATACATGCATATTGTAACATAACTTGTTAGGGAAAAAAATGACTTTTTTATGTTTAACTAGGAACAAACAATGAAGTACAAATCTTTTCCTTCAAATAATACATAATCAAATCTGAAAGAAATATGCAAAACAAGTCAATGAAGATTATCTACTCCCTTGTTTGTAACTGTGTCCAAAGATAGAATGCACTTAGCATGGAATATTGTTTAAAAATCCCAGAATCCTGTAATACCTTTAGACATTAAAAGGCTTTAATAAGAGAATGATACAGTTAACTGTGAAATTCATTTCTTTGTCCATTTTTATCAGAAACCTTAACAGTGAGTACATGTGCTCTTTTTGAAATAATTAAAATCTCAGCCACTGAAATATATTCAGAGCAATATGGAAACCAAGAAGAATGTGATTTTCCCTGCCAGCAGCAATCTGCAATAGGACCATATCTATACAGTCTAAACAGCTCGCCCCCACTGGGAAATAGCAACCTCCCCATTACGGAGATGGCATTATTTTTCAAGATGATCTCCTCTATGTACTACTACCCAGCATGCTATCCATAACTCTCCAGATAAATTGAAGGGACTGAAAGATTTATGAACTCATGAATTCTTTTCTTGTAGGGAAACCCAGTCTAATTCACCATAGGATTTCTTATGCTTGTATGAAGATCCTTTGGCAAAATAGAAAATATGTGGGGAGAGTAATGGGACATTAAAATCGACTCCTATTTACTAGAAATTCTCTTATGAATGTGATGAGAAACCATACACTGTGACTATACGATAGCATGCTAGGTCGTACTATACCTTGAAGAAACCATGCAATGTAGCTGACCACTGTTATCTTTTCTTTTCTAGTTTTACATTGATTTTTGAAGTAAGTGATTATTTTAAACACAATATGCTTTAAACATTATATAGATATTATTCTCCTAATCAGATTCTTGATGAAGATTAGAATAAAATTAACCATAATTTAAAAATATCTCACAAAATATTTATTGAAAACCACACAAAGGACAAATGCACAAATACAACTGTCCTTCGGTATACAGAGGGGATTGGTTTCAGAAACCCCTGAAGACACCAAATTCCATGGATGCTCAAGTCTCTTACATAAAATGGTGCAGTATTTACATATAACCTATGAATCCTCCCATATATTTTCAATCATCTCTAGATTACTTATTATAGCTAATGTAATGTACATGATATGTAAATAATTTTTATATTTCATTGTTAACAAAATAATGCCAAGAAAAAGTCCGTACATGTTCAGTATATACACAACCATCCATCTTTTTGTTTCAAATATTGTTGTTTCATGGCTGGTTGAATCCATGCATGTGGAACCCACAGATATGGAGGGTTGATTGTATACACTATTTTGTTTAGTTTCATTATATCTTTACAATGAAATATTTTTATTACAATATTGCTTCAAATCAATTTTCCTTTCTTCTACTGGATATATCCCAGCCAAACTTAGTAAATTACTCCCTCAAAAAGATGACTGATCAGAAAAGAGAGTTTTATTTAGAAAACTTTCAGCACATTAATTTTTATTGTGTAGATATCACAGTGTCATAGTTGCAAATAACTATGTAAGTATAAAAGCATATTTTCTCATTTACCACATTTTATTTGAATCTTTGCAGAGCATCAATTTGTGAAGTATCACTTTAAAAAGTATGCAACTTAACATCTTAAAGGTTTGTTTGGAAAAGCTAATGAGTTTATTCAAGAAATGATATTTATGCCACTGTGCACTTAAGTTAAATTACTCCCAGAGCTCAAAAAAAAAAAAAAAATTCAAACATTAGCATACTGAGTCCTAGAACTAAAAATTGGTTTTGATAAACTCAAATCTTGACATTCTAGTACATGTCTGTAACACACTTGTTGATATCTCTTTATCAATAACTAAGTTCTGTTATTTGAATGGACTCTACAGTACATTAGCATATTAATTTACCTTTAGAAAAATTTCCAGATAGGGTAAGAAGTGTTTGTATGTGTCTACGTGCATATGAGTGAGAGAGAGAAAGAGGGAGCTGAAAGAAATATATAATTTATACTATATAGTATGTAGACTTATAGAACTGACAGTATGTATTAATAATATAATTTCACACTGTCTGGTTCAGACCTCTGATTATAAATGGTCACATTCAATGCAAGGTGAAATTTTCTAAGCTTTGAAAGCAATTAAATTGTTAAGGAACAATGAATTGGTGTTGCTTACCTAAGAGGGATATACATTTGCATGTTGTTTTCTTGTTGCTGTTGTCATTTTACTTTAAAGGACCTTTTACCTCAAGCAATAGCTTTTTTTTTTTTTTTTTTGAGACAGAGTCTCACTCTCTTGACTGGGGCGAGTGCCGTGGCATCAGCCTAGCTCACAGCAACCTCAAACTCCTGGGCTCGAGCAATCCTACTGCCTCAGCCTCCCGAGTAGCTGGGACTACAGGCATGCCCCACCATGCCTGGCTAATTTTTTCTATATATATATTTTTAGCTGTCCAATTAATTTCTTTCTATTTTTGGTAGAGATGGGGTCTCGCTCTTGCTCAGGCTGGTCTCGAACTCCTGAGCTCAGGATTATTCGCCCGCCTCGGCCTCCCAAAGTGCTAGGATTACAGGCGTGAGCCACTGCGCCCGGCCTCAAGCAATAGTTTGACAAGTGTAAAGTTTCATTTAGTTGGGTGCATTGGCTCTTACAGACCCAAGTATGAGGAAATTGTTTGAATTATCTGATAATGCAGTTTCAGAATTTATACTGAATTTAATGGACAGTGTTTTTTTGTTTAAGATATTGGACAATAATAATGTTCTATTGCCTCATCCATTATTTCTTCCTATTGTCAACAAAGAATCTCTAATTGTTTCATTTTTATTCTCTCTCTCTTTTGGAAATACTTGAAGAATTGAAAAGTTCACATTAAGATGCCTTGGGGACTCTCCAAGAAATCTTTCCATCTCATTAGGCTAGATGCCCAGAAGTTCAGGCAGGGAAGTCATACAATGAATTTCAGATCAAATCACAGAATGAGAATACTTTTATGGAGTGACAATAAGCCTGAAGAGGGATTAAATAGTAAATAACACTCATCTTCACTTCAATATATTATTCTTTTGCCATATCTTGGAGCATAGCCAAGTATGGGTCTGTTTTATTCAACTATAGGAGTGGAGAGTATGAAAAAAGATACAGGAAAATAAGGTAGAAATAAGTAAGTGTACATGCCAGAAGAAACAGATTCTGGAACATCATGTTACGTAGAAATGGATATGCAGAATCTGCAAGAGATGTCAAAGACAATGCTAATTAGATGGATATTACAAATAAAGTCTAGGAAAAATTAATCCAGTGGTATACATCTTTAACTGGAATGAACAGAAGTATTATTTGAATTTCAGGATATTGGCAGAGATTAGCAATACTGAATCCATGATATTGAAATGGAGATTCAGGAAACTGGGACTGGATCTTGGAAGTGCTCTTGGAAGAAAAGATAATCAGCAAATAAACACTAGCTAGAAAAATCTTGAAAATAAACACTAGCTAGATAATCAGCAAATAAACACCAGCTAGAAAAGTCCACTATTTTGTTGATGGAAAAAATGAAACCTGAAGTGTTTACAAATGATTTTTCCAAGGCCAAAGAAGTGAATTTCCCAAAGCAACGTTGAAAGATATTCTAAGAATGCCTAGACTGGCCTATTTTCTTTCCTAAACCAAATTCTCTACATATTCCAAGGCCGACCTCAAATCTAACTATACTTCTGTTTCTATATCATGAGTACTTCCTCTTCTCTGGATTTAAGTATTATGTATTGTCTCTGAAATGAGCCTGATAAGTAGTACACTGATAACTTTTTCATGGGTGTATTTCTTGCTACTGCAATCAAATTGTCCTCCAATGAACAAATCTTTATAACTTTCTTTCAATACCTAGTAGAATTGCATGCATTTAGGAGACACTAAAAAAAATGCTTGTAGTATAAATGAAATGAATGAAGGAGGAACATTACTACCTTTCAAGTCATGAAGCTAAAGTTCTGAAAGCTTTGGCACCCAATTCATGCATGCATCAAGAAAAAGCATTTTATTCACATATGGTTCAATATTTTTCAATAGCCAGGAAAATGTTGACATTTTACATAAAATAATTTGTCCCTTTCTTCTCATATAGTTCCAAGAGAAATTATATCTCTTCTTTGTTTAAAAATTTCTCTTTTCATATTATTTCTAGCTGAATTTTGCCAGAAACTTTATACCCATTTCTTTTTCTTCAGATACCCCACCCCCTTGGAAGATTTATACAACCAACTCTATAGACACAGTAAAAACTCATATATGTCTATCAATATTTTAATATATTTTTGTTTATGTTTATTTTGTGTTTTTGTATTTTTCCCCCATTACCCATATTAGGTTTTCTATTTTCTCAAATGCTCAGACAATCTTTCATTATGTCAGTCTGTCAATTCTACCGACGGTTCATCACAATTAGTATGCCCTGAAATGAAATTGATGTATTATGAGAGACAAATCTGTGAGCAGAGCCATTTTTGCCTAGGAAGTACTGGAAAGTTAAATGTGTGCTAATATATGTACACCATTAATAATATCATTTACTGTGGAGTATTTTATTTCACTCACAAATGATTTAAATAAAATAATAAATAGCATTCATGGTAATTTGGATCAATTCAAGAACATCAAATAGTTTATTTCTAACATGAAATAATAGTTAACATATCTGAATTAGGTGCTAAACAGACATTTTTGAATGAATGAATGAATGTTCAGAATACAATAAAAATCAGGACACCATCTTACTTTGTGTATTAATACACTGTTTCATGTGTAGTACTTGAGATTTGCTCATTTAAGCATGCCTACTATGATTTATCAAAAAGAAATCTTAATTTTAAACCTCTAACACTTTCATAGAAATATAGCAAACATTTATTATCTTTTCTATGAATTATATAATAGCTTAATATCATTTTGAAGACCAATCTAAAAGTTTGTATGTTATATTTTACATGGTAATTGTGCAATAAAATGAACGACAACAAATAGAGCTAACTTACTTAACTCATTCATTAATAAAAATGATAGAAATTGGAATCCAATCTCTGGGAAATATATATTTTACAGAATAATGCACAGCGTCTGTTTTGTTTACACCTACGCTATCACCAAAACATTAGGTCTTAGTAGCTTGCAGTTTTACTTAACAATTGAGCATGCATTGCACATACCGAATAGATTTTCACCTTTTCAACTGAAGAGTGTTCACCAGATGATAATTAGTATCTGCTAAGTGCTCTTCAGACTAACATGATATCATCAAGAAATATCACAAAAGTGTTGACACAATGCTCATCCAGCTGGAGATTCCAAACAAGTCTGTTTTCACTGCCATTTACTGTAAATTGTAACTCTGCACCAGCTGGCCAGATCCTTTTCCTCTACCCCACTCTCAACAGAGGAAAACAAGAATGTACTTTTTGTTTGTTTGTTTATCTAGTTTATCTAGTTTAAATTGATGAGGAGGTAGAAAATACACATTTGAAATTAAAATTGAATTATGAATTATAATTATCCTAACCATGTAATTTCATTACTTTACACATATCAAACATAATTTGTTTCCTAACATCTATTTCATTATTGCGGTTCACAGGAGAAAAAATTAATGAGCTAAAATTTACATAAAAACTAGAATATATATTCTGTGTATAAACAAATACTTTTTGTTATTTCTCAAATTTTGCTTACTTAGAGATATAATACGTTTAACTATAAAAATTTGAATCTATATTAAATCATAAACAAAACAAAAACGGAATGTGCATATAAAATCCATGTAATGGCAGAGTTAACAAAATAGGTTCTAGAGTAAGTCAAACACTGATTCGAGCCTAAATTAAGAGTTGCAGTTTAGCTTCTTCATCTGTATTTTCTTCCGCTAAACAGTTAAGAGCAATATGTAATAACATTTCTTATCTTACAAGGCTGGGTGAGGATTGAAGGGAAAAATAAATAAATGTTTAAGTTGATTTACCCTGTTCCTGGAAAGTAGGAAGCACTTAATAAAGGGTAACTGTTATGACATCATTTATTTTTATAGAAATATTGATAAGAAATATACATATGCAACATCATATTGATATATGTCTCCTCTGTCCCATATGCCTGTCCCATATATTTGGAGATGTATTTATATTCCCATTCTTTTTATTTAATTAGCAATTTTTCTCTCAGGAATAAACTAAAGGGGTGAAGAGGAGAAGGCAATTTAATGACCACCTCTACTAAAGCATCTCCTTCTTACTTGCTGCTTTAGGGGTGCGCAGTTGTTTTGTGCCCTGTTTTATCTCCCCAGTCCTGAGAGATGTTAACTATTAACACAAAATGAGACTACAACGGTTAGTTACCTGATCATTCTTCCTTTGGAATCAAAGCTTGTGAAGACCAGATAACTTAAATTCATAAAGAACGAAAATCCAAATGTTACATATTTAATAATCATTTCCCCAGATAAATCACTGAATCTTTTTGCTGAGAAACTACATTTAAACTCTTCTAATTTGGAAAAAGTTTATTTCTGTCATGGTTTTATGGCAAAAATGAGGTAAAAATCTTGAAAGGTCCTGAGTTGAGGATGGCGATAGGTCACAAACAGATATTCCTCCAACATTCTCAGTCCTTCCCAAATCTCCACTGATGCAGGTTTTCTTTACCTGTGGCCCATGAATCAAGAGTCATTGGGCTATGACCTAGTGGTTCTCAACTAAAGAGGGTTTTACCTACCAGGAGATATTTGACAATACTTAGAAAACTTTTTTGTTTTTCAGAACTCAGGTATTGAGTAGATAGAAGACAAGGATACTACTAAATATCCTCAACACACAGGACAGTTCCCTCAACTAAGAATTATTTATCTCAAAATATCAGTAATGCTGAAAGTGAGAAACTCTGGAATGGGCCTTGAGATGTACATCATGGCCGTGTGAGTGTGTGTGTGTGTGTGTGTGTGTGTGTGTGTGTGTGTTTGAACATTTGTCAGACCCAGCAGGGCCCTCAGTTTCATTATGATTATCAAGAACAAATATGGCCCCAAAATGTTTAATTACCACTGACTCAAAGTAAAAATAGAGCAGAGAGAAAGAAGAGATTAATTATGTATAAATAAGCTATTGACATTTAGGAAATAAAGTTAGGTATGACCCCAAAGCCCACAAGCAATGATAGGACTAAGTTATTATATGTAAGTTTATAATAAATATGATACAAATATACAGAATGCAGTTCTTAACGTTTTTGAAACTCTGCCTTAAAAAATTAAAAAAGATAATGAGTAATGAGAAATTAGCCTATAATTGAAAAATAATTTACTATATTAAATTCTAAATGCACTAACATTTATTTTTATGCACTAAAATTTACATTTCACTTTTTTTTTATCTTCATGAAAAGAACAATATGTTAAAAGCCAGTAAATCTTATTTTAGGTTGCTTACTAAATAGCTACATGACCTTAGTTATTTTATCTCTTTCATTTTACAATTCTCCCTATATATTTCATTGAGCTATTATGAGGATCGTGAGGAAGAATAAATAATGGAAGAACTTTAAAAAGTATACCTCAAAATAAAATATGTTTTCTTCTGACTTCCAAGCCTTTTACTCTTAAATATTTTTAAAAATTGTTTTCCATTTCCTGTTTGCATTATGTGATCTGAACTAAGACAAGACCAAATGAAATTTTTTATGACTAGGTCTTATCAAGCCAAAGTTTGCAGTGTAGGCTCTGTCACCATTTGCCAAGTATATGATTCCAGCATTAGAAAATTACATTAAATCAAGGAGCCATGGATTGTAATTCAATTCAATTCAATTCAGGTGACTTAGACACTGTTCCAGGTGATGAGGATACAATAGGGAAACCGTTTGCTGAAGAGATAGTTAACAGATAAGGATAAATTAAGTATGAGTCTATGTAGCACCTAAGGGGGGTAATATCCTCTATATCATCATTTTCCTTCCCTGTTTTCCTTTAGTATATTAAAATACATTTATTAACTGTTCCTCAAACCTCATTTTTCCTGTACACAGTCATTTGAATCACGACTCCTTGTGGGATCTGAAGATGTGTTTTTTTGGCTCATCAAGCTACCACCTAAATAATGGTAGTAGTTTTTAGTATTTAACAGATGCATAGCAAAACCAGAAGAAGATTTTTTTTTTCTCACCTATAATTAGAGAAGAAATTTTTACTATTGTATTATATTCCACAGCAACGCAGTGTAGGTTCTCAATGAATCAAATCTATTTTGGGAAGGGAGATTACACATGTAGAAAATACATCTCATTATAGCCTTCTACAAGGTATCGTGTTTATTTAAGAGACCCTTACGAGAGCACAGGCATGGGGAAGCCTAATAAGTATTTTCGGACAATAATGAGGTGCAAATAGAACTATTTTTTATATAGGTATATCTTAGGCAAAATCACTATGCAGGCAAAATTTATCCTTTTTTATTTCTCACCTCTCTATTATTCTTATTCCTCAATTCTCAGAGATAACTATTCTAACTTTTATCATGTGAATTCTGTTTGTACATTTGTTTCTTTTTCGCATTTCAAGAGATTTCCTAAATTAATTAGCTACACGGTTAAAACAGTAATAATAACAAAACCCTACCAATCATTTACTATGTATCACGCACTGCGCTAAGTGCTTTATGTAAATTTCCTCTTTTGCTCCTCAGAGCAACCCTAAGAAGTATGGACTCATTCTCATTTTATAGATTAAACCATGGCTTTGAAAGGCTAAGTGAATTGCCTAAAGTCACAACAGCTAGTAAGTGAAAAAAAATCTGGATTACTCTGACTTTGAAATCTGTGGGCTTAAAAACTATACCTCCCTCCAGAAGGTATTTCCATAGTATAAAGATATCCTCTACCCTTGGTTTTAGCCAATACCCAGATTTTATTCTCTTGGTAAGCTTAACTTTTATGAAGGATATTTTTAAACAGAAACTGTCTTCTCATTCATTCAATTATATGATCTTTATAGGTAAACAACATGTAGTAATTTACTAATATTTATTAAACACTTACTATGAGGCAGGTACTATTTTAAGTAATACCCAAGATTTATAAAAATAAATCCTCACAACAATTCCATAAAATATGCACTATTGGTACAGGAAGGTTAAGCAATTTGTCCAAAGTCACACTTAGGTGGTAGCAAAGCTGTGATTCAAAGTAAAGCAGTTAACTCTTAAGATGACATTATACATCATGATTCCTCTATCACCCTGTCAGATACTTCTCAAACTAACTTGCCCTAATGAAATGTACTGTGAATAAAATACAAATTTCCTAAATAGTTGCTCAAATTAGAAAATAATATTTTTAATGAATTCTAACTGAATTCAATAAAAATTCACACTTGATTCATTATTTCATCATGGAGTAACCAACATTCTTAAAAGATGACATTGACATGCAGATTGGGTAATTACATTCCTTTACGACAAGTGAAAGAACTATAAAAACTATAACAATTATTCTAGAAGCAAAATATAAACAATTCTTGAAGACATTAAAAAAATTCAAGTAGAACTTAAACATAAAGTGTTTGACCATATTAACACAAATATTTCTGAAATATTTCAGATATAGTTATAAGATTATGTCTTTTGTTTATATCATACAGTGAATTGTATTTTAGAAGGAGCACCAATAAGCATGGTATGAAAATATCAACATTTTTATTCAAGGAGGAAAAATCATGTTTTACAGCAATGTCAAATGTAAGCAAGAAGTAGTCATGACTAATGTGCGCCTAAATATAATAGATGGGCATAGGATAAGCCGACATTAGGTTGGTTCTATACAGGATGAGAATACAGAAATATATACCTTTTTTCACTACCCTTTTAAATATTTACATTTGTTGTCATTTATGTTCATAACCAATTTGGGGACAGGTATTGTGATTTTAACAACTAGCATAATGTGTTACAAATATTCTCAATTCCCTCATGGTTTTAAATGAAAATGCAATAAGCAAATCGTCTAATCTATGTATAAGAGTGTTTCTCAAACTATGTTGTGCAGAACATTGGTTTGAAGAGAGACTTCTCAGGAAAAAAAACTAAGATAAAATAGTTTTATTACAACTACATATTTGTTAAAACTATATATTTGGCAAAATGAATATTCAACATTGTTATATTATATATTGAGAAATCCTACAACTAAAAAAAATCTACTTCTGACATTAACTTTTTCTGTCAACGAAATCTTATTAAGCACCAACTGCGGGTCAGGCACCACTTTGGGACTACTTGACACAAAGCGTCTAAGATCCCCATTCTGACATAAAAGAAATGAGGGAAAGACATAAACGCAACATTATGAAAGATTATATCACATGGAAAAAAGTGGGCATCTTAATATTTGACTGGGAATCTACCTAGACTGGGTGGTAAGGCCAGGTTTCTAAGGAGGTACCTTTTATGCTGAGACATGAATGACAAAAAGGACATTAGAATGGTATTTTACTTACCTTCCAAAAGTTGGGAAAATTAAGTGCAATACTATATATAAAAATAATAGGAGCTATAAAGGGGGTGGTTTAAGTGATGAGCTATACCACCCTCCCCAGTTCCAAGAGCATTGAAAGCTCTCCTGAAGTGAAAGCTCAAATAATAACACTGTCTTCATTATTAGTCAAAGAAGAAAGCCAGTTGGAACATCATTACCTTTTTCTTTATTAGGAACTCTATTTTCTTCTCTGGTTGTTTGGATTTCCTATTTCCATTTGTTTACCTGCCATATATAAGCTTTTTGAGGACAATGGTTTTTGCTTCTGTTTTTTTTCCTGATGGATCCCAGTCATCTAATATATTATTTTCATATACTAAGTGGTCAAGAAATTTTAGTTATATCAATGAGTAAATTATGATTATAGCCTTCCCCCAAAGAGTAAGAGGGATATATAACTGTTTCTCCTATCCTTTATAAACGTCAGTGTGTCATTTTAATTCCTCTTCATGAACATGGAGTAAAGGCACGTACATGCTCAGTGGTACATTATTTGAAGATAATAGTCTTCTAAAATTATTCCTCACAACATACAGTGTACAGTTTCTTTAGTAACATCTTACAAAAGATGAAGTTCATGTTAATCAAAAAGTAATTTATTATGTAAATACCTGAAATGTTTTCTTTTCACTTAAAATATTAATTGGTAAATGTATATTCATATACCAGTCTTAAGAGATCACATCAATGCCTTTTGTTAGCAAATAACTATGAACTGCAGTTCCACACTGTCTTTCTTGTATCACATACTGCCAATTGAGATTACCAGATTTTTGGTTTCTATTTCTTCAAAGAGGATTGAGAATTTAAAGATATGTGTGAAGCATTCTGAGTGTGGAATCCATCCAGATTTTAATTTTCCTACAAACATTTTAGTTACCACATCTACATCCAGTTAAACATAATTATTTTCAAAGATTACCTTTAGAGAGTATTTTCAAGGCATTCAACTTTGTTTTTGTAGAAACAAAATTCTTTCTTATCACACTCATATTTAACCTGCGCTGCTAATCTTAGAATTCAACTGATAGGAAGAGAGAAGTTCATGGGCATATTAAAGAGAAAATTATTTACAGCATGTAGGCACTGGTTAGGATATTTTAGAGGAAATAAAGAGTTCTGACCCTATCTAGGTCAGCTTAAAGAGTTTTGTTTTGTTTCTTGTAGTAACACTACATAGATAGATTAGCATTCCTCATAACACCACTGGGGGAAATGCTCATCAAGAGTGATCAAAGTGCTCTATTTCTTCATTATTGGAAACTGCTTATATAAATTGGATGTATTATTTCTCCAAAAGAAATAATTCCTTTTTTTTTATGTTGAAGTAATTTTTTAACTAAAAGGGAAAGGAAAATACGTTGTCAAAGATAAATATATGCTTAATAAAAAAAACCTTAAGTAATTTTTTAAACTTATGAATGTAGTATGTCAAAGCAAAGAGACCCTGTAGAATTTAAAGTTCTATGTACTTGACTATTTCTGTTCTACCTTTCTTGAATCATCGCTATATAGTCACATCTTTCTGCAAAAAAATTATGTCAAAATTTCTCTTTTGTACAGATGGCTAAAGAACCAGCATTAATAGCACACTATCTTCTGGCATTTTCTTAATTGGGGTTTGAGGGCAAAAGGAAAAAAGATATCAAAGAAAAAAGGAAAAAAAGGCCATGAAAAACAGGGAATAGCAATGGTATAACTATGGGAAAAGATCAAGTAATTTTCATGACATCATTCTTTTCCTAACTTTCTTCTCCTTGTGTGGTTTCATTTCATCTTAGATATTCCCATTATTTACTCAACACACACATATTCAATGGAAATAGGTAAAGTATGATGGGAAATGGAACACACAATGGTAAACAGTGACCTCTGAAAATTAGAGGTATCACTAGCTATGATAGGCATATTCAATATGGAGGCTAAAATGAACTCAAATGCAGTTCTAGAGCTCCTTGAAAATCAAATAAAGTCTGCAACTTTGAGTAGCTTTTGTTTGTATAATCAGTAGCGTGAAGATAGGTGCATAGAACAAGAACTCAGACCGAGTCTTGGTCCAAGCTTTGATATTTACAAGACATATTTATTATTCATAACCAGCATGGGGTCTTTAAACATCTAAGCCTGTGTTTATTCATTTGTAAAATTGGAATTTTAACACTTGTTCTGCTTCCCTCAAAAAGGCTGTTGTAATATTTAAGTAACATAACATATAAACAATACAACAGTTTAAGATAGACATTATTTCAAAGGTATGAAAGAAATGCATTTAAATTTTAATTCAAAAATTATAAGATAGATATTTTCTTTTCCAATTTGTCCTCTGTTTTGGCACTTATTTCCATTTTAATGGGATAACTTTATCTACTATATAGCTAGAGAGTCTATATGGAAGTTTTTAAATATAGAAAATTAATCATTAAAAGTAATTAAATATATTTTTAGCAATAACATCATTTTTGTTTTTGATATCCATTATGCTATGATGTCTTATTTGTTATTCAAAGTAAAAATATATATATTTTTATATACATATACACATATGGAAATCAAATAGTTTTATAGTAGCATTTTAATTTTTTCAAACTACTTAAATCTTGTTATAAGATTTAAAATGGATCAATTACTTTTAAAAACAGTAAATATTGCCCCTACTGACACCTATAAAATGTTTAATAATGAATAGACTTTCTCAGTAATGGATTAATCAACATTTAAAATGCCAATATTTGATTTTTCCTTAGAAACTTCTCTTCTCAAACATGAAAATTTAAAAGATTGTACCAAAAGGAAACGCATTAACAAGAAATGATTTTATATACTTTTATCTTTTCTAAGATTATGCTAATAAATTTATAATTATTATAAAGTACTGTGCTGAGTAAATTTTTAGTATTTATTTGGTTGTCATTTCTTCATAAAATAGTTCAATAGCTATACATAATTTAACATTTTCTCCTTAACCAAAAGTTGAATAACTACACCAAACTATAAATTTATGTATTCTTTATATGTAAGATTTTTTTTCTCCAGGCTACACATACTCTAAATTCTTGGACAATATTTTTGGTTTAATTATGCATGACTGATGATAACTATTTGCCTGTTTAACAACTTATCTGATGATTTCAAATGCAAATTATTTAAAATAGATAATAAATTGACCCTTTCATTAAGAAAATAGTTTTGTTAGCCTTTAATTTTAATTAGTTTTGTGGTACTAAAGTTGATCAGTTTCAATATTTCCATTTAATCTTAGAATATATCAGATTTCCTCTTTTGCATTTGTCTCTAAGAAAAATAACTAAAATACAAATGTCCAATTAATTTTAACAACTAAGAATTATTTTTGATCTTAAAGTATGTCACTAATTTACTATGGAATAACAAATCAGTATTTAAGCACTTTCAAAGAAATACAATACAGTTAATCAATAAACTATTTATTGAATGTTCCAATGAATGGTATTAATAATATAATACATACTGCAGGCACCAGAAACCAAAAGTTCTTTATCTTTAAAACCAAACTAAGGACTCTGTTTCTTAAATCCCTAAGACATGTAACATTAACTATACCCATTAGGAAATTACAAGACATTTGGAAACTCTTCAATAAGCTGCCTTCCTAATTTTATAAATTTAAAAAGTAATTTTCTTATTAGGCTGTAGAAATCATAAGCATTAACATCAATGTCATGACACAATATTCAACAGAATTTTCTGATTCCGAAGTTTATTTTTCCTTCCCACTTGTGATGTCCTATTTTATAATCCTCTATTTAAGAAAGTACTACATCATACATGCTAGAATTCAAGTGATTTTATTTAATAAAATGCCAAAAAAGAATCTTAATTTCAGGAAACATTATATTCAAAAAATAACACATTCCTTAACTCCTAAGACTATCTTTGGTGAGAATATTTCCCATCCATGTTATTACATCATCATGATATTATTGATATTAACATTTTATGGGAATATTGCTGATAATTACAGGAAAAACATGCCCCTAGCCTCAAAAAACTTTTGGTGAGTTAGTTTGAAAAAACACTAAAATGAACACTAAGAAATGGAGATGTGAATACACACTCACCTTAACATATATTCCAAATGGAATCTGTGTAAATATATGTTAACTAATAACAAACTATAATAACCTAACAAATTAAAAAATATATATGTATAATAAGTAGATACACTTGCAAACTAAAAATTTAAAGGACTCCTTTGAAAGAAAAGTTTTTGCAACATTCATTTACTCATTTCTGCAAATATTTTTCTATACACTAAGCTTGTTCAGGGCCCCATAAGATATAAAGGCAATAAAGGTAACAATTCTGTCTTCACCAGGCCTGTGTTTGGGCAGAGGTCTTTTATAAAACACGTATATAAACAACTAAAATACAAGGAAAAAACTTCTAATATTAAACAAACACACTTTATTAATTCCAATATTAAATGCAAGGTAATTTGTTTTTCAAAGTTACAACATAAATAAAATTCACGAATGTGTGTGCATATATATATATATATATATATAATGTATAAATGGATATACATAAATGTAGATATATGAAAAAATTTTGCATTGTGCTGAGTTTAGACAATTAATATTATTTGAAAATTATTGAAACCATTTTTGGAAAATCAATAGATGAGAAGAAAGCCCCACATAAATGGGGGAAATAGCAAAAGGTCCTATCTGAAATAAAGAATAATTAATAAGGTAAATCCCTAAAGCATACTGGAGGGTAGAGAAGTAATCACATTACTAGAGAATCTTGATTTTGGTTGCTGTCAGCTAATCCTCTGTAATATCAATGAAAATTTACTGCTAATATTTATAAAAATCTTTAATAAAAGTTAAAATTTACTGGTCATTTATTTTGTACCAGGCATGATATTGAGAAGTTCACAAACCTTATCTCATTTAATTCCCACAACCTATATGTTAGGTACTATCATTAACCAATATTACAGTGAAGTAACTAATCTTAACTAGTTTCCTGATGCAATTTTTTCAATGATTCAAAGCAATAAGCCACTGTGTTCTATGGGCCCAATTTTAAATACACACGCATAGGTAGCTGGAAGTAAGAAGATGGTGAGTATGTTGAAGGGTTTTAGGAGGGATTTGAAATATTTCTATATTCTACATACAAGAGAAGGGTGAATAGAGATTTTAATGTGAATGAAGAACATTAATAAGAATTTATAATTTAGCGATTTCCCATATAAATATTACACACATTGGTTCCTAATTAAAGCTAGATGATACAGAACAGTCTAGATATTGTCTGCAAGAAACCAACTGATTGTATGTGTCAAATATGAAGAAAATTTTTAGAATGCCCCAGGAAAAGTCAGAAAATCAAATCCCAATTATTGAGATTACTAGAGAGAGGTGTCATTCATTGCATTGGGTGTAGAAGGGTCAGGATAGTTCGGAAAATGAAGTGACAAAAACATGAAAGTGCTATTTCAATGAAGAATTGTTTGCAAAAGAATTACAAATATTGTTTGCTTTGTTGGTCAAATAGAGCATTAGCTGGTAATTATGAAGCATTCCTTACACACATTATCATTTCAACTAAGAAAAAAGATTATGCAAGTATACTGAGAAAAGTATGGTATAGTAGAAGAAACACACAAGGTTGGGAAGGTTTTGATGCCAACAGAAGAAATTATCAGGAAGGGAATAAACTCATCATGGACTTTCAGAATATGTCAAAAACTGACAATAAATTTAGGGGAAACTCCATGTACAAACATATTAAAGAGAGGATAGTATGAAGGCAAAGCATCTCAGATGAAGAAAAAATGAGTCCAATAAGTAGAAACAAGATGCATGAGATGATCATCAGTCTTCAGACTACCTCTACTGTTCACTGTATCAGAAAGCTGCCTTGAATCAAAAACAGGTAAGCCTCAGCAATTATTAGGGAACAAACAGAACACATGAAGTACAATATAACATGTAACGATTCCTCTAACTAGATAGTCCTGGCCATAAATTACAGCTATATTAAATTAAGAGGAGAAAGGGTGCAAAGAAAGGGAATTGATAATGAATGAGCACCAGCTGTGTCTGAATACTGCTTTAGGCACATTCACAGGTTATTACCATTATCCACAGTAAGAATGGGACTAGCTATCATTATTTCCATTTTATAGACAAGAAAAGTGAGTCTCAGAAAAACCATATAACTTACTATGACCACAGAGCTAATAATTGTTGAAGTAAAAATCCAAACATAAGTTGTTTACAACACACAACATTTTTTAAAAAATACAGGTTGAATTAGAATGTATATTCAAAAGAAAAGAACTTATCATTACTGGATATCAAATTCACAGAAAGTGCCTAGCATACTACAGGGACTAAAATACATATATGCTGAAACTGGGTGAATGAACGCCTGAGAGAACAGGATGCCTACGGAAAAACTATATGAGTGGAAAAATTATAAAATAAATTCCCCAAAGAAGGAAGAATAATTTAAAAATCAGTTCCAGGACCCTAAACTGTAGTAAACATATACTATACAAATATCAATATGCAAGGTTCTGTTAAGAATTTGCAATAATATAATTTAAATCAAATCTGTTGACCACATCTGTTATATCATTTTGCAGTCAAAAGAGATAACAACTTATTTGTATACATAATTGATATATTATAAAACTGTAATATAAAATTGATAGAATAAATTTTATAAAAAGGAAGGGTGTAGGAATCTAAAGGAGAAGCTAGAATTGGGCTAGAAATTTTTGAAAACATTCTTGAATAATATGAGACAAAAATAGGACTTTATATTGGAAAAACTTTGGATATGCAAAGAAGAAGTAGCCATCATGAATTTACACTCCTCTCGGGTACATACATAAAGTCTGTAGAATGTGGATATGTAAGCACATTTAAAAAGATTCTTAAATTACACACAATCAGATAAAAACAAGTTTTCACACAATCAGGCTATAAACTATACATGCACTTTTTACCAGCTAGCAGAACAAGGCAACATGTCTAATATGTTTGATTTTATTTATTGACGGCAATTAAACCTAAGATTCTGTAACATATTACTGACATGTTTAATGGAATTGGAATAAAAGGATCTTTTACAGGTCTCTGAATTTTTTGATCTTTCAGTCTATCTTGGGAAATAATAGTGCTCAACACTCTTATGCTGCCTAACCATTTTCAAAGGAGTAAATCAAGGTGATTCAGTTGTTCAGAGTTATACAGAATTAGCATTCAAATGATTAAACTAGGGACCTGCAATACTATAGCAAGAACTACTGCTTCTCATTTCTGTTAAGGACTGTAGTGTACAAAAAGCTCCAGGAAATATTGTAGCTTTAAAAAGAATGAGCATGGGCTTTGGAGACACACAGGCCTAGGATCAAATCCTGATTATGCATCTACTAGCTATATTAAAGTTCAGAAAATTATTCAGCTTCTATGAGGCTGTTTCCCCACTTGTAAAGTGGAAAAATTATGGCTTGTTTCGAGGATTCATTGAAGAAATCAATATATAAAACCTAACTATAAACGATGTTCAATAGCTTTTTATTTTTTCTCTTCTGTTATCAGTAGTTTGTAATCATTAGGGATGAAATCATTTTTGGATAGGAGATTTTTTTTCAGAATATCTGTAGTAGTTTTAAGAATTCACTATTTTCCTATCCAGTAAACGCTTGTGACCATTTGATATATATGCATATATATTTAATATATAGCATATACATTTAATATACATGCTAAGTACTTAGTCTCATTTAAACAATTTCATATTTTCCTTCAAATATATAACATAACACCTTGATTATTGTTTATCACTGTAGATGTAACAGTAGCTAAAATGCAGTTGGCGCTCAATAAATGCTTAGTATCTAAATAAGCAATAAATTTGTCAATTGCTTTTATCTTTCTTAGTAATAGATAAAAGATAATGAAAAAGGTACTTGGCTTGGAATAAAGGACCTACATTTGAGTTCTGGCTCAGTTACTTCCTACCTGTTCCACCTGGGGCAAGTTACCTTACCTTTGCAAGCCTACTTGGCTATAACAGTGGGGAAGCAATACCTTATTGTATATTGCTGTGAAAGTATGTCATACACAGTAGATTCTCCAAGAGTGTGAGTTGAATCTGAATCATGGTGTTCATGGCTCCAGCATTATGAACATAAAACATTCTGGTATGCACTTTGCAAATATGCAGAATTAGAGCAAGTATTCATACATAATTTCTGAGCTGCTATTTAGTATATTAACTATGGCTAAAATGGCAAGGTATAGGGAACCTTCTTGCCCATACAGACTGCTTTTGAACGGCACTGTCTTCAGCATAAAAACATGTTCTGAGGACCCATAAGGACATATCTAATCCTGGATAATTATTTCCTACCCTGTCCAGAATCCAGAGTTCGCTATATTTTTTATTCTAGCCCTCTTATCAAGTATTCCAATATTGTCACCAGTTATCACATTTTCCATTCTAAACTCTGTCACAAATGGTAATCTTCACCCGCTGACTCTTTCACTGCCATTACATCATATTTCTCATCCTTCTTATTTCTTCTCCTCTGTCTCTTCTCATTTCTCCTTTATGTCCTCAATGTTTCCTGAGATTACCCAATTACAGTGCTCTCTCATTTATGGTAAAAGAACCAAACTACTATCATTCTGTTGAGCATAAAATTTGTGGTTACAGTGCTTTTGAGTGCTCTGAGGCTACACCTTAATAGGTAAAACATTTTTTGGTGTGTTTCTTCTTCCAGATTTGGAGTCAAATGCCAATAAATATGAGATTGAGACTAGGAGAAGAAAAGCAGCATAAAATTATGAGCTGACATAAATTTAGTACTATGCCTTACATATTGAGCTTCTTACATACAACATCGAATTTAATCCATGTAGTTCTATTGGAGAGGTAAGGCTTTTGTTCAAGGTCACACAACCAGTAAGTACAAAAGCAGGAAATCAAACTGTGGTCACTTGCATTCTGGACACCTCAAAATATGACCAATTTCAATAAAACTAATCAATTACAATAGACGATAAACTTTATACATAAGCAAAAGTAAACCTTCATATCTATTATTTCATGTTAATGATGCATTAGAAAAACAATTAATCAATGATATAAGCTCAATAAGAAAAGTGGAGAATTATTAAAAAATTTACAGTAAATCCTCTCTTAAACATTGTGGATAGGTTCCTGAAAACTGTAACTTTAAGCGAAACATTGTACAACAGCTACAAGAATAACATAATTTTGTTCCATATCAGTTCCTTACAATGTGGATGATGGAAAAAGTTGTTTTTATTATACACATTATTTTACTTAAAGTCAGTTTCCAAAAACCTATTGATGATGTTAGATGAGGATTTACCGTACACATAGTTTCCTTTTGTGAACATTTTCAAAAAAAATGGCCCCTGATACCATTGCAGGCCAAGGTATAGAGCTACTATCTACATTCTAAAATTAATATAAACAGACTAGCAACTAAGAAGTAAGGCAAAAGCCTGAGTGAAAAATATGACACTAGAACTTCAATTTGTATTATATAACATACTTCGCTTTATCATTGGGAGGATATAAGTTTAGAATTATTCCAATTGTTTAATATATTATACAAAATGAAATGTATTTTCTCTTATTGTAGTTTTACATAATGTAATTTCTGGGCTTAATTTTATGTCATCCCAAGTGATCTAAAGTGTTAGGCAATTTAAATGGAAGTCACTCATGTAGCGTAACATCATTTCCTCTCTCCCTTTTTTCTTCCTTCCCTTTTTCCCTCTCTTCTTGCGTCCCTTAAACTCAATGTTTGGGTTTTGAACACTAATAATGTCACAGGCACTGTGTTACACAATAGCAATGCCATTTTCTATCCAACTGATAAATTACCCAAGATATTAATTTGGAAAATAGTTACTTATAAATCAAATACTATATATCTAAATATGCTCTCCTATAATTAATATTCTAGTTATAAGATTAGGAAAACTCTATGATCCCTTGATTTATTAATTTAATGTTCCTATACAAAAGATGAAACATTGTTGGAGGTAATATGCCAACAATGCCTTCTGATTACAGCTGTCATATTCACAACATCTCTTAAATCCATTTAATATCTCTAAATTTAACTTAGATGTATGACGGGAAAGCTGTTTCTGAAGACAACAGAACATGCATTTACCACGGACCTTTAAGTCATTCAAAACCTTTAAATGCTTCATGTCAACAGCTACAGTTTAAAATAAACAAACAAAAACTCGTAACGTAGTATGAATATGGGCAGTAGACCTACGTCTAAATGACTTATGAATAGAAAAATTCAGTAAAGAACAATTTCGTTCTGGTCTAAAAAGGGTTATAAACATGTTTCTTAAATTGAGCAAATTACCAGCTATTTGGAAAGTACAATGTATTGGCTTTTGTTCAAAACAGCAACATTTAATGCTGGCAACACTGCCAAATTCCTGCCTTCCTCTATTCCCCTCTTCTTAGAGAAAGTGATTAAGAGACCAATTCCCATGCCAGCTGGATGCTTTTGAGCACCAAAGGTCCTCTCTCGGGATTCAGAACTTGATATGGCTTAGAAACCACTATGCTAATAGATAACCTCCTCAACATTATAAATCAAAGCCACATGACCACATTAAAATTCAATCTGCTAGTATCAATACCCTGTGGTTTATAAAGTACTGTTGACCTACCTCTGGGAGATGGTTGGAATGATAACAAAAGTTCTGTTCTGGTTTGGGGAGTGTAGCTACTTTTCATATGGAGAGTTATTCATCCATAGCAATAGCCAATTCTCTCTACCTCTGTATCTGTATTGATTTCATTTAATTGAAGCCTTAAAAGAAAGGAAGAGGAGGCTCCATGAGTTGAGGTAGAAACAGAAAAAATGTTAGGAGGACACAACAGACATTTGGTTATTTTGAACTGTTCCTGTTATCTGCTGATTATAATTATGAAGAACAAAAGCCTTCCTATATAATTTAAAAGCTTAGATCTTCTTAAAATTATAATTACATCTAAAAATCTTACAACAACTAGACCACTGCATTTAAAACTTTTCATCTAAAACTCACAGTAACACACATACAAACACATATATGCAAATACACCCTAAAGTTTAATCAAGGATATTTACCTTTGTTGTGTAAAATGGCTTATAATATATTTCAGTATATTTTATTTTAAAAATGCTTTTAGTAACTAGTACATTTTCTTTAAGACCCACTGGTAGATTGTGTCTGCAACTTAAAGACACTGAATATTTCCAGACTTCTGCAGGAATTACTTAGAGACTGTTGACATATGCATTCAACAAAAAATACTTAATTACTACAAGCCTGAACATTCAACATAGTATTAAATATACAATTATTAAAATGTGAAAAAATTAAACTAAGAAACAAATACATTTATTTCTTTACCTTCCAGTGATTCATTAATTCAACATTTAGTAGATATTGGCCTGATACATGCAAGGTTATGTGCTACAGCCCTAGAGATGGATGAACAAGAGTTACAACACTTACAAACCCAGGTGTTTTTCCAATCAAAATTAATATAGCAAAGAAGCACAGAAAGCATATTTTGGCAAAACATCAAATAATTTCTATTATTTAATTTCTTCAACATCTTCCACATTTTTCTGTAATTAGATACAGTGGAGTAATTACATGCAATTTGATAATGATTATGCATATGTAGAAAAATCCTAGATTTTACCCTCTAGTAGTATAAGAAGCTCTTGTTTCTGCTTGTTAATTTGAAATACATAAAATAGATGACAAAACAAAATGTGGCCCAATTTAAAATTTTCTTCAGAAAAGCAAAAAGTTATATGATGCTCCTAGGGAAAAATAGAGCAATAAATTTTATTTCTCATATACCCAGAAAGTATCAATCACAAACTATAATAGATCAGCAAACTCTGAGAGAGATGGAATAGAGGAGATCAAGAAATTCAACTTCCCTTCCAATTCAGAAATTCTTTCTAGAGCATCCCTGAGAAAGGGTCATTTCATTTATAATGGTCTTAAATTAACATTTTTCCTGCAAAACTATTTACCAAAAGCGGGTCTTGATGACTGTTTATACTGGAACCAAAAACCTACATTAAGTGTCTTTCAGAAAGTGTTTTGTAGAAGTTGGGGGAAGGTCACCACACTATCTAGTATTTGGTTAAGAGAGAAGTTTAAAAAAAAAAAAAAAAGGCAGAAAAATCAAAACCCAATGCTCACTTTTGAAACTTCCCTTTGCTATTCTGTGTAAATCATGTGATGTCTATAATGTCTTAATTTATGCCACTTTGAAACAGGATATGGTAAAAAAAATTATATGCTTTTTTTAATCAAAGAGATTCACTGCTTTGAGAGACTAATTCCTCCAACAGTCAAATACTTGAATCATGGACATTGTTATCATCATCTACTTCATAACTAGAAACTTTGATTAGCTCCTTAGATATTAAGCCACATGAAAGACAGAACTTTAATTTTTATTGAATTCAATAGGCAACACTGTAGGAATTGTCTTAGCAGTTTGATCACATATGCACAAGCAGGGTCTAATCCTAGTTCTCTTTTGCTCAGTCAAAAAAAGATACCGTATTATTGAATCCTGTCAATACATACTCATTAACTTTATTTTCCACACAAAGCAACATTATATATTTTCTTACTGCAATTGTTCATTACACTGTTTACTAATTCAATATTTATTCATTTGGCTTAATAGTCTCACCATAATCTGTGCATGAAAAAAACTCAATGCATTCATTTTTCTTTGCAATATCCCTCAATGTTATGGCTTAACTTTTATGCATGTCTCCTTAAATGACTACTCTATCCATTGCTAGTGAGCAACGTTTATGGTGCCAGGGGCAAAGTAGTCATTCAAATACTTTTAAAATCACTGAAACTATTACTTTTTCACTCTGTATCAACCAGGGTTCTACAAGCAACACTGAAACCATTCTGGATATTTAAAATAGAGGGGATTTAATGCAGGAAATTTATTAGAAAAGGTATAGAATGACTGGGAAGCCAAACTGATAATGATGAGATAAAACAGTGCTTAGTAACAGCAGGAAGTCACTACTGCTCCTAGGTTGGAGGAATAATAGGATAAGGCAGTAAACAGAAGCCCAGGAGTTAGTTATAAGGCAGAAGCTGGAACAAAAAGGTCCCAATGGGAGATGGACACACTGCTGGACATTGCCCAAAGCAATGAAGGAATGGAGAAATACCCTAGCCTCTCACTTCATCACCTCTTCCCTTCTCCCAAAACTACATGCCATTGGCCAACCACAGCCTGAAGACAGTTGATGGGAAAGACTGGGAAACACAGCCTGAAGGATTAGCTCAATCCCTTATCCCCAATAACACAGAAGAGCAGAAGAATGAAGGATGTATCAGATCAATCAGGCGCAGAACTGACACAGACCATGACGTGAATATTTTTTAAAATTCCTTAGAAATATTGCAGAATTAATGGTTCATTCCATGAAGCCATTTAATTGTAAAGCCAATCTATTTAAAATAAGTAGTTCATTAACACACTTATGTTCAAAGATTTATACAACCAACCACACAGGCTTTTCAATTCTTCCAAACTAAAAAGAGTGAGCCAGAATGAGTTCATCTAGAAAATTTTTAAAAATTTAAACACTTAAATAAAAATTAGATGTTTTAAATGGTTATATATTGATACATCAAATAATGTATGCTAGTAGAACTGTTCCGCAAATCACTACAGGTAACATTTAGAATTTTATTCCATATTCTGAAACATATTTTTCCAGATTGACTCATTATGATAATCCATTACACCTCCCTTTTCTAAGAAGGAAAAACCTCAGAATTTTAAAAATATTTATTCAATTACACTATTTAAGAAGCATATAGGCTTTAAAAGCGTACTTTAATGTCCTTAACTGAAAAGACCTATATAGCTGAACAGTGTATTTGGAATACATGATGCATCAATGTGTAAGAATAACTCAACAGAAAATGTGAGACTCTCCAGTGATATTCCGAAAGTATAGAATAATTAATTTTTGCCACTATTTTACTACTATTTTTACTGTACTCTCATATAGAAATCATTTATTTTTTGTAACCAATAATATGCATTTCAAACCAAAACTAATTAATGTTGTCTAATCAAAAGGCAAATTGTATTATACAAATAGGCTGAGAAGTAATAAATACTTGTCATATCCATTTATAAATATGCTTGCAAAACTTTTGTAATTTTCAATCGGGTAGAAATGTGCCCTACACTCTATGCAAAAGTCTTCCTCCATTTTACAATATCATAGTAGGATGTCATATATCTTCCATTCAAATCCATTGCATTGAAATGACGGAGTTGTGTTCAACTTTGCTAAAGTAAAAGAAGATACCACAATTAAGGGAAGAATCTATCTTCCTTCCTTTGATTAAAGCATGACAAGCAGATAATAGGATATTTTGAATTCATATCAGGAAGGCAGCTAAAAATGTACAAAATTCATACAGAAGGGTTGAATAAGAAACAGATTGAAAATATTAGTTTAAAAATGACATGTGTTTTTAAAATGTGCAGGAACTGGGAGGATGTAAATGAGGATGTTCATAGTATCGTTTCCAAAGAACATTAAACATTTTCAACATGTTTACCTAATGGTATTTGTTAATAAGGTAAGAGTAAAGGAATGGATTCACATTAAAGTTCAACTGCAAAATTATACTTTAAAAACTCATCTGAAATTTATGTATTGATCTAGAGCAGGGTTATATTCTCAATTCTCCAGGTCTAGAAACACTGTGTCCTGAAGCACCACCCATGTGGTTCTAGCATTCCTGTTCTCTACTATGTCACCCCATGACACATTAACTGAGATCTTCCATGTCCTAAAAAATGCAACTTGAAGAATGGGGAAAAAGTTAATGTCTCCATACACAGATTAAAAGTTTTGTTAAGAATATTATATGCAGTAAGTGTAGTGGCAATCATAGTCTATATTTAATAAGTTAATGAAAACAACTTGTGTACATAGCAAATTATAATATAGACATTCATGTATCTGGTTAAATCCAAAGTTTAAGTAAGGGAGATATCAAACACTATTACCTTGGATATATGCATCATTAAATACTTTATCAAGAGAGTCCAAATAATTCAAGTGAATCCTTCAGAGATTTAGCAGTGAATGACGTTATGAAAAGTAAGGGACATCTTGACATTTACTATACGGCTTCACTAACCTTAAACGGTAAAGTTAAAATGAGAAAGATGTTAAAATTATTTTTTTCTTTTTTAAAAATCTTTCTAAAATAAATAAGTGATGTTAATATTGTTAGTGAAATTTCATTGTAAGTCCTTTTAAGCTAAATGGAGAAAGACTCACGAAATGATAGCTATAGTCAGTAGATAACAGAATGTATTTCCCTTGGGTATTATAACTCCATTTAAGGAAAGTTTTGTTTTTCTTGATTCTCTTCTCAAAAACCAGACATTCTGGCACTTAGAAGATAGAAATGTATCATTTGACCTTTAAACTTCTATTTCATTAATGTAACCACAAGCAACAGAGTCAGTG
The DNA here is from genome assembly GCA_004363605.1 of Indri indri. Lineage (NCBI taxonomy): Eukaryota > Metazoa > Chordata > Mammalia > Primates > Indriidae > Indri > Indri indri. The sequence goes on from RJWJ010008769.1 coordinate 35,892, forward strand.
ACTGGCATGTTTGCACTTTAAGGCCTTTACCACTTAAAGTTATTTGATAACTGTTATGCCACTATTTGCTTTTTATTACAGACACTTTGAGGAAATATGTTACATTAAAATAGAATATATTGTGTAAAGCTGGATAAATGGTATCATGTAATTCAGTTAAGTGTTCTCTTGAGCACTCCATTCGTGTACTACAATGGGGAAGGGGTGTATGCTTAAAAGGCAGATTTTTGTTTTGTTTTGTTTTCTAATGAACTAGAGAATAACATCAAATATGATTTTAAGTATACGAAGTAAAAATAAAATATAACTGTGGCATTACTCTTGATGAAAAAATATGTCACCTGAGTTGCCTACACTCAATTAGTCCCTAAGCTCTATCTGTATTGGTCTATGAACAGAGCAAATACCAGCTGCGGGAGAGGAGTCAAGAAAAATAACTGACAACATTTAACATGTTTTTGATAGAGAATTTCTTGCAAATAAATATGTTAAATTAGCTTAAAACCTATGGACAATGTAAAAAGCTTAGCAATTGGATACCTCCTAGAAAATCAGAATTACTATAAACAAGTTGCTTTGGGTAAAAAGTAATAAAGATCAAATTTATATTTCATATGAAAAAATGATTATTTAAAAACTAAAAACCAATTGGTTACAACCATTATCGAGAAGAGACAGATTCTTTTCTCTGTAAGAAGTTTAAAAGTCGAGAGTTCCCTAAAATAAGATATTACAAAACTCAGGAGATAGCATATAAATGGATGAAGTACAGTGCACACCAAGTAAATAAGGAATGCACCAAACCAACAACACTGGAAAGTCATTGTCCCTACATATTAGGGAAGCTTCTCTGTTGGAAGCAATGAGTGAACTAAACATAGGTTCCTGGAAGCAGAATGTGGGTCCAGCTATTTTAATTAACCACAGTATTTATCAGATTGTTCTTAGAAAACCCAATGCCAAGATATATCATGGACCCATAAGTAGTCTATCAAATCCTTTAAGTTGAAAATGGTAAGCCTCATTATAAATAAGCAATACACTGCTACAAACATATTGCTGCTCCCATGATATGTGTTTGCAGCCTCTGAAGACAGTGTTTAGTCCTTACTACTGTGTTCAAACTTCTAAAACAAACTTAATAAAAGCGTAAATACGGGTTTTATTTACATCCTCTATGTGACAAAGAGCTCATCACTCCTGGCAACAATGAAGAGTTGTTTTACCATGTTATAATATTAGTTACTTATACACACATTCAGTGGCATTTTGTATTTACAACAAAGATATGTTATAAATACATGTTATTAGTGTACATTAGAAATGATAATAGAATTACATGCAAATTTGGAATCATAAGTATGTTTCAAAAGGTGTAAGTTATATACCACACCCACATCATTAAATTTAAATATGTTGCATGATTCAAGCAGAAACATATCCCACTCTCTTTCACCTTAGACATACCATGTACACTGATTTTGTGCAATTCACACTTATAAGTCAACTACCACCCAGTGGAGAGAAAGGAGATCTTTCAGGGAGATGTGAGGTGGGGTGTCAGGGGGAGAAGGGAGGGTGATGGGAAATGAAAGAATAAGGGCGTTTGCCTTGTTTAGATCTAAGCACTGGTGATCATCAATTTATATTTTCATAGGAGAGAAAATGTTTCCAGAAACTCATTCTGTAATGTCACTTAGGGGTAAAATCAGGCTATGGATTTTCATAAGTGACAAACTATTTCAATGTTCAAGCTTAGGGAAACAGAGGGAAGAAGGGAGCAAAAAGGAAAAGAAGTAAAACTAAGGACAGAAAGGGGGAGGACGGTGGGAAGAAAGAGGGGATAGAAAGAAAACAGAAAGAGAGAAAGCTAGAAAGAGCAAGAGGAGAGGTGCTGTGTACACATGTATGAGTGACAGTGTGTGGAGGAGAGGAGTGTATGCCTTTTAAACACTGAGAGAGAATCTGAATGTGAAAGTGGTTGCTAGAGCATGGAAGTGCCAGTGTGCGAGGATGTGAGAGAGTATGTGAGGGAGAGTGTTTATGAAAACAAGATTTATGAGGGTGAGAAAATGGTATTGGAGGGGACGGAGTGAACATGTCTGTGTGTGTGACGGGGGGGAAAGGGTATGTGGAGAAGGATAGGAAATGGGAATCAAAAGAGGGAAGACAAGGCGCAGAGTAGGACGTTAATGAGGATAAAAATGGGGTAAGGGAAAAGTGAAGAGAGAAGAGAGAGGTTTAAATAAGAGAATCAGAAAAAGGAGAAAACAAAAGAGAAAAAGAACAAAAAGAAAATAGAAATGGGATGAAAAGAGGCACTGGAGGGAAAAGAGAGCAATAAGGAAATGGAGAAAACGGAAAAAGAGAAAAAAGAATTAAAGGGAGAAAAGGGTAGAAGGAAATAAAGCTGAAGAGCAGGAAATTGAGCCTAAGTATCCAAGTGAGAGGGGAAATAAATGCAAAGAGAGAGCCAGCAGTTGGAAAAAGTCACTTACGCTAGAGTAAAATAGAAACAAACCTGATAAACTTGTCAGACTCTCCAAGAGTACCCTATGACAGTAAAACAGAGACCTGGTGTATTGAGTTTCAAAGTGGCACCTGCCCCTCCTTCTAAACCTGACACTTCACTCATCCCCGGGCTACTTGGCGTTCTGGCAAAGTGCTTTAGCATCACGAGTCCAGCTGCTACCTGCCCCAGCATAAAGGAGCCGGGACTCTGGGAAGAACCAGCACCTGGATTTCTTGAAATGTGATCTTTTCAGGGCGAGCAACACCAGCATTATTTCTCGGTTTGTAAAGAAGGCAAAGAGGGTGGAAAGAGAGACAGAAAGATAGACTGAGACAAGTACGAAAAGCACGCCGTTCTTCCTACCTAAGCACCGCCGTGTCCCCTTTTCTGACCATCATGTTGTCCACGGCCGCCCAGGGGAAGTCCACGCTCTGTCCAGCCGGGAGGCAGGAGGGTAGCAGGCAGCACAGGCTGAGGAGCACCGCCGCCAGCCACTGGTTCGAGCAACAAGCACCCTGCACCAACAGCATCATGTCCATCCCTGCTAGGGCTGCTCACTCTCCAGCAGCTTTCAGCTCGCACTCCCCCACCCCCTGGTGCTGGCGAGTCTTCCCGGGAACCAGGCGGCGCGCCACAGGAATTTTTTTTTTTTTTTTTTGGGGGGGGGGGGGGGGTTTCTTTCTTTCTCTCTTCCTAGTTGTTGGGTGTTGTTTCTCTTTCTGTGTGTCTCTTTCTTTTTCTTTTTCTTAATTTGCCTCCCCTCCTCCTCCTCTTCGCTATCCCTCCCTCCCTCCCCTCCCACCCCCTGGCACCACACTACACCTCCTCTCGGTTGCTTTTGGCCGCGTCCGGAGTGTGTCTAATTCTCGGGCGGCTCGCACACCATCTAGCGAGGAGGCGAGCGCGCGGGCGAGTGAGGGAGGAGGTGCGGCGGCGGCGGCGGCGGAGGCAGGGCGAGCGGCGGCTGCGGCTGCAATCGCAGCAGCAGCAGCAGCAGCAACAGCAGCAGAAGCAGCGCGGGGCGCAGCGGCGGCCGCCGACCCCCGGGCTCGCGCGCGTTGCCAAGCGGCCGTTTCCTTAGCAACCCCGCCCGAGGACTGGGGATGGAGAAGGGAGGGGGGAAATACGGGATAAAAAAAAAAAAGAAAGAGAGAAAGAAACAAAAGAGAAAAAAATAAAGAAAGGAAAAGGAGAAAAATCAGTTGGAGGTATATCACATTATGCAATCTGAGGGGGAAAGAGGCACGGTAGACAGAAGGTTTCCCTCACCGTCGTAAGCATGAAGGGACGCTTTGCTAGAAAAGTCTGCGTGTCGGGGCTGGGGTGAAGAAGGCACGGGGACGCTTTGCTTTCCCTCTCCGGTGCGTTTTACCTCTTGAGGCACCGTAACTTTAAAGTCCTCCAAGTTGTGGTCGGCGCCATCATGACGCCGGCGACTGTGAGTTGTTTTTTGTTTTCTTTTAATCTCGCTTGGGTGACCTGGCTACAGTTAACAGGAGGCCAACTAGTTCTCTCTTTACCCCTTTTCGAGAGTGGCTAGGGACGGTGGCAGGACGCCGCTTTTTGTGGAGACGCGAGGGGGTGCAAGGCCTTGCGGGAGAGCAGCTTGCGTGTCTGTTGGGTCAGCCACTATGGATTGGAGGACGCTCCCCCTCTTCTCTGTGCGTGTTGACACTAAGTTGTGTGTGTGTAGTGGGGGGGGGTGTTTATGGTCAATATGGAGTGTGTGTGTGACAGAGTCTGTGTAGTACGCGCGCGAGGTGTGCGCGCGAGGCCTGTGCACGCGCGGCACGCAGGCGCGCTGGGAGGGACGGGCTGGGATGCGGAGTCGGGAAGAGACTGCAATCAAGTGTTTTAATTGTGTAGAGCCAGGCAGTCCAGTTATGTAAGAGGCAGTTTAACCCGTTTGAGTCTATGGGGCGGTATGATCAGCGCATCCGAATCCAGGCAAGGCAGAGTTATCGGGTTGAACGAGTCCCAGGGTTATATTTTTTAACAACCTCCCAGCCGGGTTGAACAGACTCGCTCCTTGGCGGTGTGGAGCGGCAACCACCGCTTTACACGCCGCAGCCCCTGAAGCTGCTCCACCGGCTGTTGCGAGCCGCTGCCCTGGCCCATGGCAGAATGGGATGCTGGGCATAGGGCCGCCCCTTGCCCTTTTTTTCTTCTTTCCTTTTCGAACTCATTTCCAAATTCGAGATCCAAAGCTATTCTGGGCCATTTGCAAATCAATGCGAGAACCCAGGCTGGAGTCGATAGCAGTTACGCCAATCAATCGTGTTCAGTGAGGAGTTTAGGAAGCAGAGCAGGCGAGTGAAGGAGGGAAACAAGTAACTAAAACATAAGCTAGCCCCCCACCTCCTTCCTCCACCCCGTACCCCTTTAGAAGTCTTTGAAGATTTTCTTTGCTGGATCCCGGTTCTCCTTCCCTTGGAGGAAATAAATAAAGCAAACCCTCTCACATCTCTAACTCGTTTTCCATAATGCTAACAGGGTCCTTTGGCAAAGCGCACCGAAGCAATAATCTCTGCAGGGGTCAGCATACGGCTGCCTCCCTAGACCGAGCTCTTTACAAGGCAGGCAGGGAATCATTTTGCTTGGTGGTGGAGGTGTTCAGAGTGATTTTTATCACCATGCAGGAGGATGTATGGGGAAAGGGAAGGGTTCTCATCACCTGTGACCACCCAGACTGACTAATCGAAGAACCCCTAACCAGAACACCTCCCTGCTGAACTAAGACTCCAAGGCTCTGCAGTTAACGGAGTCATTTGCAGCAGGAGTTACTGATGTTATTAGTATTCATCCTTAACGCTCAAAACCGGCTCAGAAATTGAGAGTGCAATACTATTCAACCACACTTTGAAACATCAATAAAATGTTAGTCATTTGCGGATGAATGAAAACATTTTCTTTACCGTCTGGTATGCTAGGGAAATAATTGTCAAATGACAGACTTTCGCTAATATTGATGCCAAATACCTAGATAACACTGTCATCTTGTTAACTGCATTTTTCTTTCTTGTGTGGCACACTGATGGATAAAGCTTAAAATTATCCAGGGCAAATGGGAGATTAGAAGAATTGACATGTCACAAACATGGGCAAAACTATGCAGTATTATTTAGTATTTCGTTAGCTCCCACTGAAGGGAAGCAGAAGGAACAGCTTCTTGCATTGTGACTCAGTTTAGTGCTATTTTATGTAAGGACAGGGATGCCAGTGTTTTATAGTAGGAGCTGTGAAAAGCATCCTTTCCTAACTGCTGTTTCCCAGAGATCTGACATCTTCAGTGGCCACAGGGGTCGGGGGTGACAGGGAAGGGGGAGAGATTTCTGTGACCAGGGATGGAGCTATGCAGCAATTTTAATATGTACAACAACCCTTCGGGCTTGTAAACGGAAACTGCTGCCACTTCTTTTTAAAGACAAAGGGTTTCTTTTCCTTATTTCTACTTCCATTCACTGATCATAAAGCTCTTAACTCTCACAGAACCCATTCAAAGGAAGCAATGACTAAACTTAGTTTATAGATGTATGGATTATTGGAGAGACTGTCTACAGTTAGGTCAGTATTATTTCAAATGAGTGTAAGAATTTGGGTGAGGCAGACTCTTACCCTGTGTATTTCTGCCAGTCCTCTGATGAGAGAGGAAAATGAATTTAAAAGCTTTTATGACTATCTTTTCCCTGGACATTTCTAAGGGCATATGTCTGAGAGGCTTTTACAGGGTTTCCAATATTTGCTTTTGAGGACCTAGGGTTCTTCCAAGCAAAGACTTAAATCCAGGCTGTCTTGGCTCCTTTTGAGGGAAAACCAGAACAAAAGCAAACAACAACAAAATGAAAGGGGGGGGGAAGCACCCTAACGCTTGAATAGCACATACATACTTAGCAGAATTGTTTAAAGTAGCAAGAATAGGTAATAGCATTGTTTTGAACTTTTTAGAAGTGAAGATTGAAGTGGTTGTAATGGGATACTCCCGTGGTCAGAACTTTTAGGGACAACGTTGAAATTAATTATTACTTCCTTTATAATCATGTACATTTATTTCATTTTTGAAGCTCAATTTCTAATGTTTGAAGAAATGTAATAACCAATATGGGTTAGTTTAGAAGGAGAAAGGTGGAGGCTGATCGTGATAGTTGATTATTCCATTATCTAGATTGGTTTCCACCTCTGTCTTTCATACCCCGTGATACCCTATGACCTGTATTTTGAATCACTCAAGGGTTTTGGAAAGGGTAATGTTATAAGGTGGTTTCCTAAGCTTCCTTAGTTTAATAAGCTCTATTTTTATTCAGCAGTGTAAATAAGATTGTTATTATGGAAAACTTAGGATATAGTTGTACATTTGCTTATTAGTAGTTAATAAAAGCAGCTTTATCTTTCATGTTATTGCTGTCCAAGCATGTAAAATTTTAGGCAAGATAGGTCCTAGGACGTGATGTAATGGACAGAACTAATGAGATCACTTTGTAATCTCAGGAGTCAGTCAGGGAGCCCTTATAAACTGGACATATGAATAATAGCTCTCTAGCTTGGTCCATAATTAATTCTCTATTTGAATTAAGGTAGCTTAAGCATGGAGTTCCTTGCCAACCAAAATTGACCTATAGTGATGACTTTCAGGTCAGTGTGAGAAACACAAGGCTTAGGAAAATTGTTGGGGGAGCAGAAATATTCCATTATAGAAGTGTTTCTCAGTCTAGGCCCTTTAGACATTTAGATCTAGGTAATTTTTTGTGGTGGGAACTGCCTTGTGTATTGGGAAATGTTTATCAGCATCCCTGGCCTCTATCCACTAGACACCAGTAACACCTTTAGATGGCAGTAATTGTGATAACCACAATTTCTCTAGACATTGCTGAATGTCCTGTGGATTGGGAAAGTTATCAACCAAAGTTGAGAACTACTCCATTATAGATTACATTTCTAAAAATATATACCATCTTCTACTTTTTAAATAAAATAATAAAGCAGATTTGTTATCAAAAGTATATTTAAATTCTACAGCTACAAAAATAGCTCCTTCTCACAAATTTAATCTCTGCATTTTCCTACTATGTGATTGAGTAGCCCAAGTTACCACAGATGCAATGAATTTAATGGCTGACCATAACAAAATATCTTTCTGTGATTTCATCATGACTATAGGAGATTTGATCAGATAAAACTACAATTATGGATCAGCAGATGTCTTATATATTGTTGTAATGCATAGCTTGGTTATACATATTTAGACTATAAATGTTACTGTAAAGTGAGTGGGGGTTCTTTTATTTAAGCAAAAGTTCAATTGACAGTTCTTATTTTTGTTTTTTGTTTGTTTGTTTGTTTTGTTGAGGCAGAGTCTATCTCCGTTTCCCAGGCTAGAGTGCAGTGCTGTTGGCCTAGCTGACAGCAACTTCAACCTCCTGGGCTCAAGAGAGGCCTCAGCCTCCCAAGTAGCTGGGACTACAGATGTACACCACCATGCCTGGGTAAGTTTTTCTATTTTTACTGGAGATGGGTTCTTGCTTTTGCTCAGGCTGGTCTCAAACTCCTGAGCTCAAGCAGTCTTCCTGCTTCAGCCTCCCAGAGTGCTAGGATTACAGGCATAAGCCACTGCACTGGGCTTCTTATAGTTCTTATTTTTGAAGGAAATTGCAGTTCTGTGGCTTTTCAAACAAAAGTAAAAGTAAATGGTGAGCTTCTTTTGGGCAAGAACTCACTTAAATCTTTGTATTCTTTACATTGTGGTGGCTACAGGTAATGCACTCTGAAAAGTGCTATTGAATAAAGGAGAGTAAAAACAAAGTCATTTTTCTGTTGTATCACTCTATTTAAAATAATGTGTTCATTTATTCAATTACCATTTATTTATTATCTATTAACTACCAGTGTTGAGAGTAAGCATGTGTGTGCACATGTGTGTTTGGGGGATATAGGAATACGTACCCTACTTTCAGAGCTCCTCAAGCTATTCCCATAGAATGGCGCTAAAAATTTCACCTAATTACTAATACTTAAACAAAAACAAAAAGTCTTACAATAAGTATAGGTGGAAATCATTTTTAAGATACTGAAATTTCTATTCTTTCCACTTGTAAGATAAAGAGTACAGCCTTAATTACATCTCATTATATATTTGCATAGGTTCCAGAAAAACCAATATTCACTATTTATTTAAGATTTTTTTCTCATTTATTTCCGAAAGTCCTTGAGAACCTCAAGTGCATTTATTTAAAAATAAACATCAAATGTGGTATTTTCCATTAGATTATGAAGAATGTAAAATCTTATTCTTCTAAAAAAGTATTGTAATTTATCCTATGTTATTTTATTTAACTTCCTAAAAAGTTCTGATTTGTATTGCAGTGATGTTTATCCTGTGCATTTTCAAACTTTGTTATGACTTATTAAATTTTTGCTTTTTTCGTTTTTTTCTATGATCGATATGTGTGTCTGTGTATATATGTGTATGTATAGACAAGAAGTATCTCACTGTGTGAATTTAAGAAGACATCTTAACTGGAATTGGTAATTTTTAATTTGGATGAATTTTTACTATTAATATAGTTGTTCGACACAGGAGTATGAAAACCTGGCTTTAAAGCGTGGCCCTAAGCAGGGCAAAAAACAAAACAAACTATTGCCAGTTCATTTCATGGACTCCTTATAGCAACTCTAGGGATTTCAGTTGCTCTTATGATATTCAGAGGGAAGTAAATCATTGGGTTTTCTTAAGATTAGAGAAAATCAACCAGGTTTGAAGTAAATAATTTTAAAGGACTATACCAAATACCTTTCTAAATTTATAATAGCCACCCATGTTTCGTATTTTAAAATTTTTACTCTAAAATACAACACACTTTTAATAACACACTAACAGAAAAGTAAATAAATATAATGGTTCATCTTAGTGATGTGTTATTTTAAAGTTAACTTCCATTGAATTCCACCCAGAATAAGAAACAAAGTCACCAACATTCCCAAAAGCCTCCTGCAAGCCTTTTCTTAATCATGACCCCTTCTTCTCCCTTAAAAGTAACCACTGTAATTATTTCCTCATTTTCTTTACATTTTTACCATTTAGTTTTACATCCTCCTGAAAAAATGGCTGGTTTTTATATTTACTCATACAAAGCCACATTCCACCATACAATATATAATTATACAGTATATAATTTTTTTGTGTCTGGTTTTTGCTGAACATCATTACTAGAATTCCTCTGTGCTGTTGTGCCTTCATTTTTTGAATCCATTTAACATTGTATAGGGTGACTATACAATTACATATTTATCCATTATATTGTTGGCAGACATTTATATTTTATATTACTTGTGTATTACAAATGGTGATACTATGAACACTCTTGGACACCAGTGCTAAAAGCTTCCCCCAGATTTCACTAAGCTGAGCTGCAGGTTTGAGGGAACACTGGTTGTATTAGTCAGGGTTTGCCACAGAAACAGAACCAATAGAGAGGTTCTGTGTGTGTGTGTATACATGTAAACATACATTTTATTTATATGTGTATATGTATATACACACACATATTGAGTGAGAGAGAGAGAGATTTATCTTAATGAATTGGCTCATGTGATTGTGGAAGCTGGCAAGTCAAAAGTCCAAAATCTAAGGGTAGGCTTGGAAGCTGGAGACTTGGGGAAGACTGATGTTACAGCTGGTGTCTGAAGGTAATCTAGAGCCAGAATTCTCTCTTCCTCAGGATACCTCTGTCTATTTTCTGTTAAGATCTTCCACTGATTGAATGAGCTAACCCACATTATTGAAGATAACCCATTTTACTCAAAGTCTACAGATTTAATGTTCATCTTATCTAAATCTTCATAACAGCATCCAGACTGGTGCTTGACCAAAAATCTGAGTAGCATGGCCTAGTCAAGTTGACAGATAAAATTAATCATCACACTTATTTCCAGTTCACTCATATGCTGATTGATTGTCTTCCTCATCTCAGTTTAAAGAGGGCTTTTTAAGATACCAACCCTTGGCTATCCCTGTAATGCACTTTTTGTCACCCCCACCCTTTGAAATTGAAAAAATTTCAGATCTGGGTTAAACTATATATTCTCTTTTTACTTAGAATCAAATATATAACATTAAGAAATTAAAAACAATTTTATTTTCCTTTAAATTATGAGCACAAAGATTGGAGAGAAGCCATGTTTTTTTGTTGTTGATATTGTTTGTATTTGATTTAATCACAGACCTTTAAAAACCTTACTATTCGAAACAATATTGAAAACTGTAATATAGAAAAATCAACTTAAATTAAGACAGATTAGAATGTTGAAACATCCCTGCTTTGAATTAATGGCTAATCAGACCAACTTCTGCTAGAGCCAATTGAATACTATGAACTGAGTGTCATGCTCAAGCATTGTTCAGAAGGACTGTCCAAATCCGTAACTTTCTTGCCCAGCAAATTTACTAAATTCAGGTTTATGTTTCAGTTGGCCTCATTTCTTATCACTACCAGTCTCTCAAAAAAAACCCAAAAACATGTTCTCTCAGTCACCTCTCAGATTGGAACGTCCATTAATTTGTTCTCCATTGCTATTATTTTGTCATTTTGATAATGTTATATAAATGGAATCATATAGCATGTGACCTTTGGAAGTTGGCTTTTATTCACTGAGCATAATGCTGTTGAGGTCCATCAGGTTGTTTCTTATATCAATAGTTTTTTTTTTTCCCCATTTTTATTACTGAGTAGTCCATGGAATGGACTCATCATAATTTATTTAACCATTCACCCACTTTAGGACACTTTGATTTTTCCAGTTTTGGGCTCTTAAAAAATAAAGCTACTATTAACAATCCTCTACAGGTTTTTGTATGGACATGTTTTCATTTCTCTGGAATAAATATGCAGAAGTATAATCACAGGATTGTATGGTAAATGTAAGTTTAGTTCTTTTTTTTTTTTTTTTTTTTTTGAGACAGAGTCTTACTCTGTTGTCGGGCTAGAGTGTCATGGCATTAGCCTAGGTCGCAGCACCCTCAAACTCCTGGAGTCAAGCGATCCTCCTGCCTCAGTCTCCCGAGTAGCTGGGTCTATAGGCATGCACCACCATGCCCGGCTAATTTTTTCTACTTTTTAGTAGAGATGGAGTCTTGCTCTTGCTCAGGCTGGTCTCGAACTCCTGACCTCAAGTGATCCTCCCCCTCAGCCTCCCAGACTCCTAGGATTAAAGGATTTTAAAAAGAAACTACCAAACTATTTTGCAGAGTGCCTGTACCATTTTATTAATACATTCCAGCAGCAATTTATGAGAAATTCAGCTTTTCCACATACTCACAGCATTTCCTATTATAACTAGCTTTTATTTTATCTCTCCTAGTAGGTGTATAGTGATATTCATTGTGATTTTAATTTACATTTCACAAATGACTAGTAATGTTGAACATTTTTTTGTGTGCCTATTTACCATTCATGTATGTTTTTCAGTGAAATGACGTTTGTTTTGCCTATATTCTAATTGGATTGTTTTTCTTATTCAATTTTGGAAGTTTTTCATATATTCTAGGTGTGAGTCCTCTTTCAGATAATTGTTTTGTAAACATATTCTTCCAGTCTGTAGCTTTTCTTTTTGTCCTCTTAACAATATATTTCATAAAGCAAAAGTTTTAAATTTTAATGAAGTCTAGTTAACCATTTTTTTTCTTTTATTGATTATGATTTTGGTATCATTTCTATGACATTTCACCAAGCACTAAATCCTGAAGATTTTCTATGATGTTTTCCTCGAAAAGTTTTACAGTTTTCTCTCTAAATCTATGATACATTGTGAGTTAAATTTTGTACAAGGTGTGAAGTTTACATCTCATTTTTGTTTTTGTTTATTTATTTTTCCTATGGATATTCAATTACTCCAGCACCATTTGTTGAAAATTGAATTGCTTTTGCGCCTTTATCAGAAATCAGTTGTGTGGGTCTGTTTCTGCATTGTCTGTTCTGTTCAATCGATCTATACATCTATTGTATCACCATTCTTGGTTATATAGCTATATGGGTCTGCAAATGAGGTAATGTAGTTCCTCCCACTTCATTCTTATCAAAATTATTTTATTATAGCTATTCTAGTTCTTCTGTGTTTCTATATACATTTAGAATAAGTTTGTACATGTCTAAAATATATTGCTAAACTTTTGTTAAACCTGTATGTCAATTTGGGGAGAATTGACTTCTTTACTGCATTGAGACTTCTAGTCCATGAGCATTGTATGTCTCTCTATTTACTTAAAATTCTTTACTTTCTTGAAACAACATTGTATAGTTTTCAGCATACAAGTTCTTTGTGAGTTTTGTTAGATTTACATCTCAGTATTTTACTTTTTTTGAACAATTGTAAATGAAATTGCATATTTAATTTTCATATTCACACAGTCATTACCAGTATATGGAAATACAATTGATTATTATATATTGAACTTACATCCTGTAACTAAATTCACTTATTCTAAGTTTATTTTAGATATTTCTTGGGATTTTTGACATGCACCATCATTTTATCTGCAAATAGTCAGTGTTCAGTTTTATTTCTTCCTATCCAATTTGTATATCTATTATTTCCTTATTTATTTATGTATCTTGCTTTATTGTGATGGCTAGAACTTCCAGTACTATGATGAATAGCCGTAGTGAGAAAGGCCATCCTTGCCTTGTTCTGGATCCTCAGGGAAAAGCATTCAGTCTTTCACTGTTAAGTATGTTGTTAGCCACAGGGTTTATGTTCTTTATCAAATTGAGGACATTCTATTGTATTCCTAGTTTTTGGAAAGTTTTTTTAAATCACAAATATGTGTTGTATCTTGTTGAATGATTTTTATGCATTGATTGATATCATGTGATTTTTTTTTCTTTTGCAGTCTGTTAATATGGATGCTTACATTGATTCATTTTTGAATATTGACCCATCCATTTTTTCATTCTATCGCTTGTAATCAGAAGAGTGTTTGGTATCCAACTATAATTTTAGATTTGTCTATTTATTCTTTTAATTCTGTCATGTTTTGGTTCACACATTTTGGAACTCTCTTGTTTGATGCATGCATATTTGGAATTGCTATATTTTCTTAATAAATTGACTGTTTCTTAACTAGAGTAATGTTCCTCTCTGCCCCTGGTAGTTTTCTTTGCTCTGAAGTCAACTTTATTTAATGCACATTGAGCCCCTTATGCTTTCTTTCATTTAATTCATATTTGCAATGGTGTATTTATCTGTTTGTTTTCAACCTACCTATATTATTACATTTGAACTGAGTTTCTTGTCAGTATATAGCTGGGGCATTCTTATCCACTCCATCAACCTATATTGTTTAATTAACATATTTAGACCACTTAAATTTCATTTAACTATTTATATATTAGAGATTAATACTACCATCTTAATTATATATTTTGTTTGTTCCTTTTTTTTTTCCTTTCTCTGTTTTCTTTTTCCTGCCTTCCAGTGGGTTATTTGAACATTTTAAAAATTATATTTTGACTTGTTATAATATATTTTAGTATATCACTTTGTATAAGCTTTTTGGTGGTTATTCTAGGTACTATATTATACTGATTTGTGACAGTCTACCAGTGTCGACATCTTACCATTATGAGCGAAGTGTAGAAACTTCACCACCCTTTAAATCTCTTTCACTTTCCCATTTATAATACTGTCTTCAGTATTTCTTCTACATGCCTTGAGAACCACATCAGACAATATGATATTAAGTTTTCCTTCAACCATAAAACATAATTTAGGAAACTCAAAATGAGAAGGATACTTTATTCTGTCTGCCTATATATTATTCTTTCTTTTCTTCTTTGTTCTTTCCTTATGGCAATAAAGTTTCTTAGTTTCTCTTAATCTGAGAATTTTTTGATTTTTCTTTTATTCCTGAATTATATTTTTGCTCTTTATAAAATTATGAGTTGACATTTCTTTGCTTTTAGCACTTGGAAAATGTACTGCTTAGTTTTGAACTCCTTAGTTTCTGATGAGATATCTGCTGTCAGTCAAATTGTGTTTCCCCTGCAGCTACCATCCCCAGCCCCAGGCAGTGGACAGGTACTTGTCCACCGCCTAGAGAGCTCCACGGACCCCCCTCCCACCATACCTCCATCTGTCCGTGGAAAAATTGTCTTCCATGAAACTTAGGAAAGGAGGGGGCGCACGAGGTGAGCAATGGGCGACCCAGGGAAGCTTCACCTGTATTTACAGCTGCTCCCCTCCTCATCGCTGGCATCACCTCCTGAGCTCTACCTCCGCCACCCCCCAACCATCCATGAAAAAATTGTCTTCCATAAAACCGGTCCTTGGTGCCAAAAAGATTGGGTACCACTGCCTATAGGTAAAGTGTCTTTTCTCATGTACTTCTTTCATTTTTTTTTTTTTTTCCTGTCTTTAGTTTTCAAAAGTTTTATAATCTTTTTTCTTCTGTGAATTTCTCTGGGTTCAACCTGCTCGGAGTTTGGTGAACTTCTTGAATCTGTAGTTTTATGTATTATACCAAATTTGGGATATTATTAGTCATTATTACTTCAAATATTGTTTTAGTCTCACCCTATTTTCCTTCATTTCTGAAAATCCAAGGGCACAAATACTCGATCTTTTCTTGTAGTCCCACAAGTCCCTGAGGATTTGTTTTTTTTTTTTTTCCTTTTTTAGGTGGTTTCTGTTCTTCTGTCTTCAAATTTACTGATTCTTCATTTTATCTATTCTTGAGCCCATTCACTAAGTTTTTAATTTTCGTTATTCTATTTTTCTGCTCTAAAATTTCTTTTTAGTTCTTCTTAGCATATTCTCTTTGCTGAATCTCTTTTTTCTTTGTTGAGATTCTTTGTTGAGAATTTTTACTTTTTTCGTTTGTTTTGAGAATATTCTTCATTGCTCATTGAAGCATTTTCATGATAACTGCTTTAAGATCCCTGTTAGGTAATTCTAACGTTTGTGTCATCTTGGTGTTGGCATCTGTTGATTTCTTTTTCTCAAGTTGAAATTTTTCTGGTTTGTAGTGTGATAAATAATTTTTGATTAAAACCCAGATGTTTGGGTATCATGACTCTGGAAATTATATAAATAATCTGTTTTAGCAGTCTTCCTCTGTTGCTTTTCCAGTGGGGAGAAAGGGTACTACCTCTATAATGCCAGATAAGGTTAAATGTCTAGGTACTTTATTCAACCTCCATTGACACCTGCTAGGCCTCCATTGATACTACTCTGGCTAGGAGGAGAATGGGAATTGCACCTCATTACTGCTCCCCATATAGCCTTCAATGATACTGTAGTGGGGTGAGAGGGTACCTCCTTACTTAGGAGCGGTAGTGAAATTTCTCTCTCTCTCCTAGGCATCCTCAGACACCACCCCAGCAAGGAGGGAGAGGTGAATCATTATTGCCTGGTGGGGATGGAAGTCCTGGATCTTCAATTCAGCCTTCTCTAATAGTATCCTTTCAGTGGGACGTGGGGAGGTTTGGAGAGCCTTGTTGCAGCCTGGTGAGGATGGAAATCCAGTCTCCTTGTGGCCTTCCCAGGCAGAGATGGAGTGGGGCTGAAGTTTTCTTGGTACTATTTAGCTGGAGAAGAGAAATTATTGTCTAAAATCTTTCTATCTTGCTAGGTTGCCCCTTTACTGGGACTTTGGCTAGAGGGAATATGTTTTTGTGTTGGCTTTCTTGTCTGTGTGTGTTGGAGTTTCTGAGTTGCCAGCTTCTGTGGCACCCAGTCCAGATTATATAAGGCAAATTGAAATCCAGGGAATTCACAGTTCTGTCATCTCTTTGGGTTCTCAGGTTCCTAGCCAGTCTGCCTTTTCTTCTCCCCTTTTCAGAGTCATCTTATGTGTGTTTTATAAATAAT